>MU227419.1:832960-906222 GCA_018584345.1 Thuja plicata
CAATGGTTAAACTGAAACAAAATGACCTGTTTCTAATGCAACTGAATTGCAGATTTTCAGATCTATTTACTTACAATATCTTTCTGATCAATGTATCAATTCAATTCCTGTGTACTTAACTCTTTCTGCTCTGTGATGTTGTGATTCACTATCTATCGGTGTCTACAGAATTCTTTATCTCTCCCTTAGCTTGATTGATCAGGACTACATGAAGTTAATCCTTCATCAATTTCTCTTCAGCATCTTCTATCAGTTCACTCCAATGTGTATCTGATTGCGTATTGACCACCACAAGAATGAACTATGCTTGTCTCTTAAATAGACATGATTTTCCTTAATTCTAGGTTCTTTTATTCTTGATTCTTGATTCTTGGCGTGAAAAACAATCCATCCAAATTGATTTATGGCTTTAACTCCTGATTTATCTTGTAGTTATCTTCTTGCCAAATGTACAAATCACTTACTTAACTATGGTCAAATAAAATAAATAAAACAACCAGTTAAGTCTATCCTTTAGCTCTACCAGCTAGATATTTTGTCATTTTCTGATCTCTCTGTTCCGTCAGTCAATTCTGCAGTTCGTCGCCGGTGACAACTGCCAGTTCTGTTGGTGTCACTCCAGTTAGCTTCGGGATCTCCCTCCGTCAGGCATCATTGGATCTTTTTTTGTCGGGAAACACTATTTTTACCTCATCGGGTATCATGTGATTCTGCATCATTGGGCAACACTATCTTCTGCTCATCGGGCATCACTGTGACTTTAATCTTTGTCTTTACCGATGGTGTGCACTCCGCCGGTGTAGTCTGTCACTTAGTGAATACTAGAATTTTATGCATTGCTGGAAGCATAACCTTTATTCCATTAGCTCTCTGAAGTCTTTGGCATGATCATACAGATGATATCAAGTTGACATCAATGACAATACAATCCATTAACTAATTTAATGTCTTGCATCATCTTCAACTTAATATAGTCAATCATTTAATTAGTTACATGTCATCAGAGTGATGGAATCTAAGTATAACCTACACAAATATCTAATTGGGTCTAAGGAACCTGATGGTTATTGTATTTCTATCACCTTAGACTCAATATTAGTTATGTGTTGTTTGTATATCTCCAACCCATGAATGAATCCTTTATCTTTTGTCAAATTAAGATAGGCATCAAAATAACATAAGTTGTATGAAGTGTCTACGATAGAGGAATTGAAGGTTATCATTTCAAATTATCTTCCTTTACAATTTGTAATTGAGATATGCCTATAAAGATCACAATTTTTTGTTTTTTAAGGTGGTGAGAGCAACAACCACTACTAGGTCTTTCTCTTCCTTTTGATTTAAAGCCCCTTTCTCTATTGGACAAATTAAATGCTCTCGATAATCTAGTCAAGTTACAAAGCCTGACATATTTCAAATTTTCATGAAGCATGCATTAAACTTAATCTATTAGTTATCCAAAATGGTTACTCCTCCCATCACAACCTTATGAAATCTAGAAAGTTTACCTACAAGTCCACCTTAACATCTATTGACCAATACTGGGATGTTAACTAATAATGTTCTCTTCAAAAAAAATAGAACTTATTTGGTTCACCTAAATAAATCAATGTGGGCTTATTCACACATCTCTTACTCTTAATTATTCATAAGAATTGTCGATTCATATCTTTATGTGCATTGACGTGGCCTTGTTTGACACACTTTTAGCTTTCAAACTCTTTAGGCCTCAAAATGTCTATGGTAGACTCAAATTTCATGACATAAGGTACAAAATACAAAAATCTACCATTATAGTAAATGACACTAAAATTTTGATGTCTTGCAAGGGTTCTTGCACTTGGAAAAAGATGGGACACCCATACAATAACATCCATTGATGCACATAATCCCCAAAATCAAAATTTTAAAACCTAAATAAATATTTAATAAAAAAACAAGGAAACAAATTCCAATTTTTCTAAGGTGGCCAAGAGTTATTTCCATTTCTCCTCTATAAATATCTCTAGCTTCTTGAGATATTTGAAGAATCTCTTTAGCTCAATTATTTCTTTGTGTGAGAAACATTATACTCCTTCGTTGTTCCTCACACCTAAACCTCAAATTCTAGAATCCTCCTTGTCATTTTCTATAATCTACTAGTGTTGTCCAGAGTATGAAGACAACTTTAAAAAGTCGTTTCATCACTTTTGATCTCCTCTAGTAGTCATAGGATTATTGTAGAGAAGGAAAAATTCACTAACCTCAAGACCGATTAAAGTCTCAAGGGATGAACAATCTCTTGCGCCACAAACTAAATGATAAAATGTTTAAGACAACTAAGACATGTGTACCATCATAAATTGTAAGTACTTGACATGTGCATACAATTTTATGATTGTTTAGCACCCACCTTAGTGTGTTTCAATAGTAGAACTTCATATGGTACTTAATAAGCCCCTAAATTTGAATATAAGTCCTCTATCATTTCATCTTGTTTAAAATCGAGGTAATCTCTTATTTCTAAGTATGCTTGTCTCTTTTTTCTCAAATATAATAATTTATTTCATCTCCTAGGCCCTAATGTTACCATTTGTGGCCTTCATGTTTTGTCTAATCTCATAATCAACTATACCTTGTAATCTGGCATCCCCTAATTATCTGGGACATGTTGTCCTGATTTGAGCTCTAATTGGGTGGAGCATAACGCCTAGGACATTGTGTTCCTAGGAGCATAATGCCCATGGCATTGTGTTCCCTGAATATTAGGCTAAAATAATATTTGGGGCCCCTTCTCTATGATGTAGTAGGGTATTTGGATTTATGGTTGGCATGCTTGAGTTTTCAGCCCTAAGATGTTGTGAGAGGTATATAAAAACCCTATCTCTCCTCATTTTATTATTTTCAATTATTATCAAGCATTTTCATTCATGCTCAACCAATCAATTTCAAGGTGTTAAGGCAAGCATCCAAGCATTAAAGATCTACACTTCTTCTCAATCATTCAAGGTGTTCTTCTCCATGGATCAAGTTGCTTTCCCTCATTGAAGTCCAAGTAAAGGATTTTTCTATCAAGGAAGGTGTATACACTAAAAAATAACTTGAGTAATTAATCAAATATTTATTATTTAATAATATTTTATGTTATTATTAAATAAATTATTTGATTTATTTAGTTAATTCACTTAGACTATTCTCCAAATCTTAAGTCTTCTAATTACCCTTATTAAGCGATTTTCTAAAAATTACTTCATTACACTCTCATCATATGACTAGGTCATCATAGTCCACCTCACATGACACATCATCCTAGGCTAAGATAATTAATTTTTTATATTTATTAATTAGCTTATTTATCCTAAAAAATGAATCTTATTCCTAAGGGGATAGAAAGGGTATGCGGCCTTGTACGACTTGGTCTCATGACCACATGTCCTCATAAGACTTCGTCTTTTCCACCAAGCCTACATATTAGTGGTTGGTCTAGCCACCTCATTTGGTCAAGGATGACTCATAGGGACACTTGTGCAAAGAGTAATATTGAGGAAAAGGTCCTTCCTTCTTCCTCTCAAGAGTCATGGAGAGACATTTGATATGTGTCTCACCTTCCCGCATGACCCTCCTTGTCAATGTAGGAGGAACATACCCCCTATTCTTGCTCTCACTTTCCAACTACTTCCACATTCCTCTCAACCCCTCTAACCAAGTCATCTTCACCCTTTATTTGTCCACCTTTCAATCTCAACCATCTAATCTTGCCACATGGGCTTGAGGGATGCAAATACCTATAAAATGAGCGCTTCTTCACCATTTCAAGGTAATTAGCATCTTGTGAATTTTGAGCATTCTAGCATTTCAGCATTTTAAGAATATTTTAGCAATCATAAAAAGTGTGTATTTGGCTTATAATTTTGTCATTTAGTTTCATAATCAACATATTATCCATTTCATATCATCCATCTTCCACTTGCATTATCAAATTTATATTTCATCTAGTTATCTTAATCTAAGCATTTTAGTATCATAGTTCATCTTAGTTGCATAAATCCACTATTCCAAAGCTTTGGAGGCATCTTGGTGAAGTTGATTTAGGATTTGAGAGCTCAACAATCAAGAATTCAAAGTAAGGAAAGCAATGAAATCAAAATATAAAGAGTAAGTATAAGGTAAAAGTTGCACTTTTATTTGTTCTTGCTTTTTCATATTTCATTATCTGTGCATCTTAGATATAGTTTTTAGTTAAATAGTGGGTTAATATTTAGATTCTATCGGAATATACATAATTTGCATACATTGTTGGCACGCCCACCATGGGGATCAGCCCCATTTTAAATAAGTTTTCATTTTTAGTAGGTTTCCATTTCTAAAAAAATCTTATTTTTAGCAGGTTTCATTTCTTGAAAAAAAAACTATTTTTGACGGGTTTCCATTTCTGGAAATTTTCTATTTTTGGCAGGTTTCCATTTTTGGTAAGTCTTCATTTTTGGTATGTTTCCATTTTGGAAAATTTCTAATTTTTTAATTTCCATTTTTGTAGGTTTCCAGTTTTGGAAAGTTTCTATTTTTAGAAAGTTTCCATTTTTGTAGGTTTCCATTTTTGGAAAGTTTTCATTTTTGTAGGTTTCTATTTTTGGAGAGTTTCCATTTTTAGCAAGTTTTCATTGTAAGCAAATTTCTATTTTTAGCATGTTTCCATTTCTATAATAGGAAATGGTGAGCAATACTAGGATGTAGATCACTCACCAAATCTATGGAGACTATTACACATTTGGAATAAAAAAAAAATCTACCCTACAAGATAGATCCGGTAACCATAACCAAGTGAGTAAGGATGCTAACTCGAGATCTAAGCCTTATAGGGTTGGATTTGGTGTATTCCAATAGGGATTGAGAAAATGATATATAAATATGAAATGACAAAGTTGATTATGAAAGTAAATGCAAGGAAATAGGGATGAGAATGTGTGCACCCAGAAATTGAAGTGGAAGATTGTATTTTGAGACTGATTTTCCCAATTGTTGGAGTCCTGGATTTTGGAGTCCCTCAGACCTTGCAACCTAGCACCTAATACAGTCTGTACGGAAGCTTTCTGACTCTAAAAAGGACAAGGTCAAACTAAGTCAACCTAGTCTTGGACAAGGTTGACTCAAGTCGACCTTGTCTAGAGACTTTCTGGACTAATAGAATAGTTCTAGAATGATCAGACTGTAAGTTTCTAGGATCTAAACTTGTATCTGCACTTGTGAAACCTACAAATCTGGAAAATGTGTATGTGTGGGTGGCTATATAGGGGTTTGCCTTAGTCAACCCTCTATTTTGGTGATTCCCACCTCCATAGATATTCATTAGAAAATGTAAAGTGTGATGTGCTTGGGAATCTAAAGTATGTCTAGAATGCAAATAAGCTAGAATGTCAAAGTAGATGCCTAGATCTAACCCTATTAATGATAGAGTAAAACCCTAGCATGAAAATGCAAACAATGTTTGATTGAAAGCATGTAAATATGAATCATCAATGCATAGATCTAAAAATAAAAAGGAAATCATACCAAGCCCCCAAGGGCAAAAGTACTCCTAGCCATCCTCACAATCCGTTTGAAACTCCATGATGTTGAAAATGATGTCTTGAATTCTTGATTTGAAGTTGTAGGTGCTTGATTTGAATGCTTGAATGAAGTCTTCAATAGATAACCCTTGCTTCAATGGATGTCATCAAACTTGGGCTTCCACCTTGCAATTTCTTGTTGTAGTCAAATTAGTTTTTTCACCTTGCACTCAATTCCATTATGCCAAAATGAAGCAATTAGGGTGCTTATATAGTGATTTCAGGAGTCAGAATTGCATAGCCAACCAAATATCTAGAAACCCTTCAAATCCATCGAGATGGACCTAGGTCCTAAATCTAGACTCAATCTCCTCGTACAAGGCCGGTTTAGGTCGGCCATGTCTAGGATGAGGTTGACCTAGGTCAACCTAGTCTTGGAGGACTTTGGTTAATCTTGAGAAATGGGTCAATATTAATCTGATAGTTTGAGGTTTAAATCTATAATTGATTCCAACTGAGGCCAAAAGGAGGTAAAATAGGACCTAGGAGATAAAATGTTTTTTTGATTGGATGAAAATAGAGGAGGATGCATGGAAATTAGATCCTACCTTGATTTTACACAATTTGGAGAGAGAAGATAACCCAAATTTTAATTAGGTATACATTAAATACAATTATGGAGTTCTATAATGCAAATGTATAATATAAATACACTAAGGCGGGTGCTAAAAATTTGTTAAATTATAGAGCACACAAGTGCTTGCAATTTAGGAAGATACATTTAGCCCCCACTTAGTGGTATATGACACTGTGTGCATATGCAAGATCAAGTACAGAGAAAATAAGTAAATAGAAAAGGATATATCAAAGTCCCCAATGCGTAGATCCTGAAAGAAATTGTAAGTAACTGCCACCTGCAAAACCATGTGTTAGTGAAAAACATAAAACACCTAGGGCTTACTAAGGGAGTTGGTGAAGCTCACAAGTAGCTATGTGCCCCCTGTTTCAACTTGCTATTAGGTAGGTCAAACAGGAATCACGTATACTATGATGAACTGTGAACACAAATTATTGAAAAATTCTTATCAAAACCATTCAAGATGAACTTAAAATATTTCAAAAGACACTTAGATATAAATCAATCTAAATCATGATTCTTACATCTGAAACAGTGTGGAAATCGGAGCTTCGTAGCTCAAGTTATGATCAAATGAAGGAAGGGAGGTATTGATGAAGGAATAGACTAGGTAAAATTAGTGAGTAATATTCAAAAATTAACTAACCTAAAGTGAGCATAAGTTAGTTATTACCTTTTGAAAATTTCATTTGTTATATTACCTTTGATTTTCTCTTATGAAGAAGGAAGAAGGAAAAAATGCCAAGGAAGAAGGTGTTGCAGCCGACGACGATGCAGGTTCTTAGGAGGGTAGTAGAGGATGGTGCACTCCTAAGCTCGTATGTCTCGATACTCATTCTTTGTCTTCCTTTCTAGCATTATGTATTTCCATAGTAGATATAAATTGAGTCGTAGATATAATTTTATGTTGTTCAAAGTACAAAACCCATAAATTTGACCTAGTCCCAAAAAGTCAACCTAGTCCCAGAAAGTCGACCTTGTCCCAAAAAGTTGACCTAGTCCACTAAGAAAGTCAGCCTAGTCCCAGGTGTTTCTTCTTTTCTGATTTATGATAGAATCTGATTGATTTATATGATACACTCATAATGCTTTTTTGATCTGTTATTGCAGGAGTTTTCTACAATGTGGGAACATAACACAATGAAAACTATGACATTCCTCCGAGGTCAATACGACAAACTAAGACCATAGGATATAAAATTGTTGAGAGAAGTAGGGTTTAACAGGGTACACTGCCTTCCACACATTATATTTCACCATGCCATGTTGATGGTTTTGATGGAGATTTGGGATGAGGAAACATCCACATTTCACCTACCCATGGGTGAAATGACTCTTACATTAGAGGACATATACTGGATCCTGCGACTACTCGTCTAAGGATGAATAATGAGACTTGTTAGAGATAGATCAGAGATAGATATTATGGAATGACCATGATGGACTGACTTTGTGTGGGATATGAGATGGTGGGACAAGGACAATTAACAAGTCATGACAGATTTTATTGCGAAGTATGGGGTGAAATGACATGTGATACCAGATTGGAGTTATGATAGATGGTAGAGAAGTGATCCCTACACATGGCGTCGGATTGCCCATTTTTCACCATGGTACTTATCCAAGGTGGCACCGAAGTGGTTTTCACCATAGGATGAATTTATTTCTCTTTTATCTCTATTTGTGTGTCACCGAAGACACCTTATTGTTAGGTTTTCGCCAAGGTAACCATTTTTTTGCTTTTTTTTATTTTTTTATTTTTTGAAAAATACATCAGTATTTTTTGAAAAATACATCAGAATTCTTTGTGTGAGAGGAATTGTGCTTTTTCATTGTTCCCCACACCTAAACCTCTAATTCTACAATCCACTTTGTGATTTTCTATAATCCACTAGTTGGAGTATGAAGACAACCTTACAAATTATTTCATCACTTTTATTTCCTCTAATTTCTATAGGGTCATATACTTTTAAAGAACTATTTTTCTTTCATCCATGTGTGATGGAAAACCTTCTTACAGTAATTGGTCAATATTTATTTTCATATTGGCAACAATCTATAGCAAGATTGCTAGCTAAAATTAACACATCTAGGTCAACAAGTAGCCTTATTAAGGATATCATGAATCTCTATGTTGTTCAATCTAACTTTGATATCCCTATAGAGGTCAACCTATCCCTATGTAAGAAATAATATTTCTACATAAATACTTCATTTACCATTATTGGGGAGAGATTATTCAACACTCCATCCACCTCAAAGCTCACAAGCTTAGAGGGTGTACAACCTCAGTGAATTCACAAATATGCTTCATTTCATTGGTTTCATGGGTGATGGAATATAAGTATAACCTAAATAGATATCTAATCAGGTCTAAGGAACCTGATGGTTATTTTATTTCCATCACCTTGGACTCAATATTAGTTATGTGTTGTTTGTATATCTCCAAGCCATGAATTAATCCTTTATCTTTTGTCAAATTAAGATAGGCATCAAAATATCATAAGTTGTATGAAGTGTCTATAATAGAGGAATTGATGGTTATCATTTTCATTTATCTTCCTTTACAATTTGTAATTGAGATATGCCTATAAATATCACATTTTTTGTGTTTTAAGGTGGTGAGAGCAACAACCACTAACAGCTCTTTCTCTTACTTTTGATTTAAAGCCCCTTTCTGTATTGGACGAATTAAAGGCTCTCGAGAATCTAGTCAAGCTACAAAGCCTGACATATTTCAAATTTTCATGAAGCATGCATTAAACTTAATCGATTAGCTATCCAAAATGGTTACTCCTCCCATCACAACCTTATGAAAGCTAGAAAGTTTACCTACAAGTCCACCTTAACATCTATTGACCAATATTTGGATGTTAACTAATAATGTTCTCTTCAAAAAAATAGAACTTATTTGGTTCACCTAAATAAATAAATGTGGCCTTATTCACACATCTCTTACTCTTAATTTTTCATAAGAATTGTATATTCATATCTTTATGTGCATTGGTGTGGCCTTGTTTGACACATTGTTAGCTTTCAGACTCTTTAGGCCTCAAAATGCCTATGGTAGACTCATATTTCATGACATAAGGTAAAAAATACAAAAATCTACCATTGCAGTAAATGACACTAAAATTTTGGTGTCTTGCAAGGATTCTTGCACTTGGAAAAAGATGGGACACCCAAACAATAGCATCCATTGACGCACATAATCCCCAAAATAAAATTTTTAAAACCTAAAAAAATATTTAATAACAAACAAGGAAACAAATTCCAAGTTTTCTAAGGTGGCCAAGAGTTATTTACATTTCTCCTCTAGAAATATCTCTATCTTCTTGAGAGATTTGAAGAATCTCTTTAGCTCAATTGTTTCTTTGTGTGAGAATCATTATACTCCTTCGTTGTTCCTCACACCTAAACCTCAAATTATACAATCCTCCTTGTGATTTTATATAATCTACTATAGTGGTGTCCAGAGTATGAAGACAACTTTAAAAGGTTGTTTCATCACTTTTTATTTCCTCTAGTAGTCATAGGATTATTGTAGAGAAGGAAAATTTCACTGACCTCAAGACCGATTAAAGTCTCAAGGGATGAACAATCTCTTGAACCACAAACTAAATGATAAAATGCTTAAGACAACTAAGACATGTGTACCATCATAAATTGTAAGTACTTGACATGTGTGTACAATTTTATGATTGTTTAGCACCCACCTTAGTGTGTTTCAACAGTAGAACTTCATATTGTACTTAATGGGCTCCTAAATTTGAATATAAGTCCTCTATCATTTCATCTTGTTTAAAATCGAGGTAATCTCTTATTTATAAGTATGCGCATCTCTTTTTCCTAAAATAGAATAATTTATTTCATCTCCTAGGCCCTAATATTACCATTTGTAGCCTTCGCATTTTGTCTAATCTCATAATCAACTATACCTTGTAATCTGGCATCCCCTAATTGTCTGGGACATGTTGTTCTGATTTGAGCTCTAATTGTGTGGAACATAATGCCTAGGACATTGTGTTCCTGGGAGCATAATGCCCATTGCATTGTATTCCTAGGAACATAATTCCCATGGCATTGTGTTCCCTGAATACTAGGCTAAAATAAGAACTGGGGCCCCTTCTTGGTGATTTAGTAGGGTATTTGGATTTATGGTTAGCATGCTTGAGTTTTCAGCCCTAAGATGTTGTGAGAGGTATATAAAAACCCTATCTCTCTTCATTTTGGCATTTTCAATTATTATCAAGCATTTGCATTCATGCTCAACCAATCAAGTTCAAGGTGTTAAGGCAAGCATCCAAGCATTAAATATCTACACTTATTTCAAGAATTCAAGGTGTTATTCTCCATGGATCAAGCTTCTTTCCCTCATTGAAGTCTAAGTAAAGGATTTTTCTATCAAGGAAGGTGTATACACTAAAAAATTACTTGAGTAATTAATCAAATATTTATTATTTAATAATATTTTATGTTATTACTAAACAAATTATTTAATTTATTTAGTTAATTCATTTAGTCTATTCTCCTATTCTTAAGTCTTAGAATTACCCTTATTAAGCGATTTTCTAAAAATTACTTCATTACACTCTCATCATATGACTAGGTCATCATAGTCCACCTCACATGACACATCACCCTAGGCTAAGATAATTAATTAATTTTATTTATTAATTAGCTTATTTATCCTAAAAAATGAGTCATATTCCTAAGGGGATAGAAAGGGTATGTGGCCTTGTGAGACTTGGACTCATGACCACATGTCCTCATAAGACTTCGTCTTTTCCACCAAGCCTACATATTTGTGGTTGGTCTAGCCACCTCATTTGGTCAAGGATGACTCATAGGGACACTTGTGCAAAGAGTCCTATTGAGGAAAAGGTCCTTCCTTCTTTCTCTCAAGAGTCATGGAGAGACATTTGACATGTGTCTCACCTTCCCGCATGACCCTCTTTATTGTCAATGTAGGAGGAACATACCCCCTATTCTTGCTCTCAAATTCCAACTACTTACACATTCCTCTCAACCCCTCTAACCAAGTCAATCTTCACCCTTTATTTGTCCACCTTTCAATCTCAACCATGTAATCTTGCCACATGGGCTTGAGGGATGAAAATACCTATAAAATGAGCACTTTTTCACCATTTCAAGCTAATTAGCATCTTGTGAATTTGGAGCATTCTAGAATTTCAGTATTTTAATAATATTTTAGCAATCATTAAAAGTGTGTCTTTGGCTTATAATTTTTTCATTTAGTTTCATAATCAACATATTATCTATTTCATATTATCCATCTTCCACTTGCATTATCAAATTTATATTTCATCTAGTTATCTTAAATCTAAGCATTTTAGGATCATAGTTCATTCTAGTTGCATAAATCCACTATTCCAAAGCTTTTGAGGCATCTTGGTGAAGCTAATTTAGGATTTGAGAGCTCAACAATCAAGAATTCAAAGTAAGGACAGCAATGGAATCAAAATATAAAGAGTAAGTATAAGGTAAAAGTTGCACTTTTATTTGTTCTTGCTTTTTTCTGATGATCATATTTTGTCATTAATATACAAAGGAAATAGTTTTTGAACCGTTGGTAACATGATCACCGAAAGACAAGTTTATAGTGCAACCCGACACAGCAGTTCACAGAGGTCACCAAAAATGTTATGTGCAAGAGAATACTGAAACCAGTCTTCACTGACAGACAAGTTCACAGAGGAACCTGACAGACAAGTTCACAGCGAACACTGACAATCAGTCTATAGAGAAAATCGAGAAGCAAAATGTCTACAGAAACATCACAGAGGAAAGACTACAGAGCAACCCGAGCACCACTCTACCGAGAGACAACTTTAATTCTGAGAAATGTGGATCTGAGTTACATGTTAGAAAAAACACTTAAGTTTTATATTTAGCTTTAAAGCTTATCTTTAAAACCATTTCTTGAGGGACAAGTAAAGAAAATGTAATTGTTTTAATCAGTCTAACTAATTGAAAACATGCAAACTAGGAGATCAAGGACAAGTTGTAAACCTTTGATCATATAATTTTGATAGTTAAGCGTGAAACCTATTTAGGTCAACTCATTGTATAAATAGATGTGTAATCAATTAGAATAGATGGATGTGATGATGATTGTAGCCGCAACAGACATCTAAGGATCAGACACAGAGTTTTATGCAGAAGGACAGCAAAAGATGAAATTAGTAATAAAGAATAAGATTCAAGGCTATCGAGTAGAATAGAGTTATTAATCAATCACTATAGGTGATACATCATATTGTAAACTTTAAAGGATCTATACTCAACAATTCAAGATTGCATATAATCAGGTCAATAAGTATTTTTTACTACATTCTAACAAGTGTAGCAAATAGAAGAAATCCTTTAAGAAGGTAGATTTAACAATTCTTATGTAAATCTCTTAACCGAGTGCACACTAAACAATGTTTCTAAATCTCTTAATTGAGTAGACCTAACCAGTCTAAAATGTTACTCGTAACAGGGTAAGATCATCAGAAGTGATCAAAATTTTAAGCCTTAACCGATACCTTCCATTCTACAGATAGTGAAGCTTTGTGGGTTTCATCCCCACCGTAGTTTTTACCTTCTAACAGGGGTTTTCTTTATTACCAATTCTTGTTTCATGTGTCATTACATTTCATGAATGTTCTATGAATATTTACATGCAATTAATTTTATGATTTGATATTACATGCATAAAGATAAGAATATCATCTATGGTCGTTAATGCAAAGAATTGATTACTAAAGGATTAAAGGTTAATTGATAAAAAGTTTTAAGGGTACTGATTCACCCCTCCCCTCTCAGTGCACACCATTCCAATATTCCAACAATTGGTATCAGAGCTAGATCTCTTATTTGGAAAAGTTTAAATCACTTGAGAGAAAAGATCATACAATGGAAAGGTATAAGCTAGACAAGAATATTGAGAATCAGAAGTTGGAGATACAAAACTTCTATGATCAATACAAAGAAGCTAGAATCAAGATGAGAGAGCTACTAGATGAAATAAAGGTTATGGCATCTCGCTGTAATGAAATAGACTATCATGAAGAAGAGATACCTGATTTGTTTGAGTCATCAGGATCTACATTTAGCAATACATCAGACACATCATAAGGAAGCATTACAAGTCTGAATGAAATCAATCAACATGTGGTTGGACAAGTGAAATCACTACAAATCGGTCAAGAGACACAAATGTAAGGATGATTGAGGTTATGAATAATGCTAGACAAGCTGAGAAAGAAAGAACACTAGCTATTGATTATAGGAGGAAGATCACTAAAAATCTACAAGAGAGATAATCAGAAATACAAAGACTTATTGAACATCATCATGAGATCACCAATCAAACTTTTCTTATGATTCAGGAGGCAAACCAAGTGAACATAGAACTGAATGGGAAATTGGAAGCAATTGGTGAGCTAAGAGAAGAAAATGAAAAACTAAAGCATGAAGTAAGGATTCAGCAACGGCACAATGATATGATTAAGAAAGATGAAGAAAGCAAAAAAAAGAATGGATGATTGTCTGGATGGACAAAGAAGAGTCAACAACAATTTCAGTCTATGGTATACCGAGCATGGAGAATCATCATACCAAGATGATCAAAAATATGTCTACACAAATCCAAGACCAAGGAAGTGTCCATGCAATTACAGTGGAAAACCAAGCCACACATCAAATGTTTGCAGAAGAAAAATTAAAGGTATTCCTAAATCCACATCTACATTCATTGGTAAATGTTATAACTGTAACAAGAAAGGACACAAAGCACATGAATATAGATCTAAGGTGAAACAACCAAACAAGGAAACCTACATGGAAAAATATTGTCCTACTTGCAAAATGCATGGGCACACATCTCTTGAATGTAGGAAAAAGAAAAAACAAGCATGGAAGCCAAAAAAAAAAGAAAATACTTATCAACCGAAAAGAGTCGGTAACTCATATGTTTGGGATTACAGCACATGGACAAACTGCATAGCATGTGGTAGATATGGACACATAGCTGCAAACTGCATGAGAAAATGGATGAGAAGTTCTAGAAGCTAGACTAACCCCAGAATGGCATTCTTACACTGTCATAGGGTTGGTCATCTAAGCAAGGACTGCAGAGTCCAAGTGACAGAGACAAGCACTTTTTCCAATGGTAATACCATTGAAGACATCAGGAGAATGAGAAACAAAATGTGGAGGAAAGATACAAACATAGATGATGTTGGACCAAGTAATACAATTGGTGACACCTTATCCAATGGATCTGGTGATATCACCACCCCCACCTAAGAAGAACAAATAAGTATGGAACTGCACTATACCAAGTTATATTTTACATCAGTTCCAATATACATTGATAATATGCTAAATTAGCATAAATAAAGATGCACTATGGTATTACTTGTTATAAATTTGTGAATCCAATCTTGTCGGTCAATACACACTAAGAATCATTGGTGTACATATAAAAGCTAAGTTGTTAATGTAAACCGAGCATTGTTGGTATTCATGTAAAAGATAATTAGTCTTCACCACATTTTGAGCACCGCCGGTGAGCATGTGAAAGGTCAATTGAGTTGACACTTACCCCAAGCATCATTCTCTCACCGAGAATGAAGTTACTATGTTCCCTGAGTGACTTCGTCTTCAAACACTAAGAAGTGGGTAAAAGTGTTTATTACACCACTTAGGGCATCATCTATAAAAAGGTGATGAAAAGCTCATTCATTCACAAAGTGATTAAGAGTAGAGAAGAGCGAAGCAGAGCGAAATAGAGCAAAGAAAAATGACCAGATTACAAAGTGACTCACAAGCATATTCATAGAATTCATAGCATCTATAGCAGATCAAGTGAGTAACTAAAGACTCACCAACCTCATAGTTTGTTTATGAGAAAAGCCCTAATTTCCAGAAATAATGGCAACCACATCCCGTGTTTCCAAGATCAAGAATGCCAAAGATAAAAACGTCAACCTAATCAAGAACACTACATGTGAAGAGCCTAAGTACAAATTATGCCCAAAGGTTGCTTCACAACCTGATGATGCTGGAGCATTCTCAAGCATACCACCTAGGGTTTTTCTAGTCAAGGATGTCTGATCCTATATCCACTACAAAGTTGCAAAAATCGGAGATCTAGAATTTGAGGAAGCTTACAAGAAGCTTTGCATAGACAAAAACATCAAAGATGAACATAAACAAATTGAGGTGAAAGGGATGACAAATGCCCTAATGTTCCTAAAGGAATTCAAGACCGAGTACATCTAGATAGTTCTTAGCTGGGAACATGACCGAAAGATGTGGCTGGACGAGCCTAAATCGATTACCAAGGATGTAATAAACGTAGTGGTCGGTTATCTAGTAACCAACAAGGCAAAATAACTCAAACATCCTCCTCTCCCTAACATAGAAAATATGACAGGTGTAGTATGGGATGGCAGAGGTTTAAAGGTAAACTCAATCATTGATCCAGAAATAAAATTTGGTGCATGTGTGCTAGGATACAAGGTATTCCAAGCCAGCAGACAGAACAACATTGCATACGGAGTAGTTGAAACTACACACAAGATTGTAAAGAAGGGTCTACAACTGGATCTATCTGAGATTATATTGAAGCAACTAGAGGAGAACATGAGGACCATTAGATTAGGAAAATCTAATTTATTTAAGTTTGGTTCACTCCTCATGTGTAAATTCTTCTACTTTCAAGACTTTTTCCCCTCTGTCAGTAATGTCAATTGGGACACTACCCAGCCAGTGACAATACAAATTAGTGAATTCATTAAGTCACTGGGGGAAAACTTTACATCAGTCATGGATGAATATTTCACCAGATTCAAGGATAGAATGCAAAAGAGGATGAGGATAACATAACATCTGGTGGATCAATATAAAGATGATATTTGTTTCACGGTGGACATCGATACAACTTTGATCAAACCAGTTGTACCGAGGATAGCATGGTTAGCACCACTTAACTATAAGATAAACATAGATCAGGCCACAAATGCTATTGAGCATTATTGAATGAACCAATGGACAAATTATTACCAATATTTGGCACTTATGAAGAAGCTAAGGCCAAAATCAAAATAGGCCTAGTAATAAAGAAGATCGACAAAAAGAAGACCAAAATAGTGAAAATAATTGAAAAGAAGTTGTCGATAAATGATAAAGAAATAGAACAACAAGAAGCCACCAAGGGACAGTCACCCATTGGTGAAGGTGAAAAAGTGAGTGACTCCAAGTCAACTAAGTCTGATGAACCACCCCCAAAGAAACCAAGGAAAACTATTGCATCAAGAACAAGGATTCAAACTACAAAAGAAGACTCACCACTAGTTAAGAAAGGACAAGTGAGGACTTATTAAAGAAAGCCTCAAATCGGGAAAACATCAGAACTAAAGAGAAGAAGGAGATTAATCCAAAGTAATGAAGATAAGGAAGACACTAAACAAAATGAACAACCTGAAAAGAACAAAATTCCTACCATAATTGATCAAATTTCTGCATCAATCATCAAGTCAGGTAGAATATCTGATCCTAAGATTAGACAATGGATAACTCAAAAACCTGAGGATTGGAATAAGATAGAAGAAGCCATCATCAAGACAATGTGTGTATTCAAATATATACATGTATAGTTTGATAAGATGATGCCACAAGAACTTAATGATAGGATATTAGGAAGGTGGACATATGCACTGAATTCTGAAAGACAAAGGGGGAAAGATCCCTAGTTTCAATTATGCCACCCGAGTCAAAAATGGAAGAAATTGATGAAATGATGAAGAAGCATTCAAAGAAGTTCTCATCAAAATTGAGAGCCTACAAAGTACTATTGGGAAGCTTAATAGAGCTTGAAAAAGAAAGTGATAAAGCTTGGAGAGAAATAATCAATCTACCTAAAGAGGATACAAGCCCCGAGAAAGTATTATCACTTACTGAGACCCCTCACAATGAAGATAAAGAGGCCACACCAAGCCTTGAACACATCTTAATAAATGACATTGAGGACATCAATCCAGTTGAATTGACAACACAAGAAAGCAAGGCCATGGATGGGTATCTCAGATTTTGTAGTCATTAGGAGACACAACAAATGTCACAATCCAAGATGTGACAATAATAGATATCACTGGTGATCCTGCCGATGAGGTAAAGGCAGACGAAGATGTCACTGGTGCCACCGAGAAAATCAAGGAATAGGACATTACAATAGATGTTGCACAAACAAATATACCAGGTAACATACCATTATTGATAGAAGCTATCAATATAATGATAGAAACAAAATATATAACACCTGAGAATGATGCAAGCATACCCGAGGATAAGGGTGAAGAAGAGAAAAAAAGCACAAATGATGAACATAAAGTAACAGATAGAGAGAAGAAAGCTACAGGTTAAGAAAAAGGTGATACCACTCCAAAGAATACGGAAGGAGAAGCTGTAGATAAAGATAAGGTTGATATGGAGATGTCCACTACCAATCAATAGGTAAATACCATGCAACAGGTAAAAGGCATAACACCCCCAAATCCTTCACCAAGTACATCAGACCAAGAAAAAGATCTTGCTATGGTACTACATATAACTACCTCGACCACAATTGCAAAGAAAAAGTAGAAGAATAAAAATCTAGTCACCTTGGATGAGATCATTGAAATACCAGACTGTGATCCTAGGAAATTAGATCCAGAGTCACTTACAAAGTATGCAGAACTTTGTAAAAGGAAAGCTATACAAAATAAGCTCAAAAAGGAGACCAAGGACACATAGGTACTAGAAACTACAAAGGATATCTTATTGCATATTGTACCTAATACCAACATTGATCAAAATGCACCTATTCTTGATCAATTAGCGATTCTTACCAAAGCCATCACATCACAGAATATAGATGCAGAGAAGGCAATAGAAGAATGTGCAGAGAAGAAGTACCAATACAAGCTAACAGAGAAAACCAGCCAAGAAGTGATAGAGAACAAGGTAAAGATGTCTGAACTGGTCAATACATTGGAACCAATTATTTCAAAATTTATAACCTTAGTTCAAAAGTTATGCACCATAGAGCAATTCACTAAGGATAATAGTGAAAAGATTGCAAAGATAGATGCAGATCTTAATGCTAGTGCACAAGGTCTCAAAACCAATGAAAATGCATTCAAGTTGCATTATGACAAGATTATGGAAGGAAAAAGGTTGAGACTTAAGATTCTAGAGGAAGAATCCAAATTCAGAGATGAGGTAACCGAGCTCCAGGATCTACTACTACCAAATCTAACATTACTGCAACATATGACTATGACAAGAACATTGATTTCCACCCTGGAAATGTCTATAACAGAAAGCATATATGATATGCATGCAAGAATCACCTTGTAAATCATGACCCTTGAGCTCCTCAAAGAACAATGGGAAAAGTAAATAGAGGACATTCAAAAATCTCATTCCCACATTTTTGTCAAAGTTTTAGTATTACACCTTTGTCATTATTATAAAAAAGGGGCAATTTGATATGATAAAAGGGGAACTGATTTGGTGTGATAAGGTGAAAGGGGGAAATATATGTATAAAGGCAAGTGTATATACATTTACATATACTATACCGAGGCATGCACATAGGGAGAGTCATATTGATAAGGTAAACACATGGTGTATATACTAAACATTTTAGTTTTGCACTTATCAGTTTTTTATACTAATGTCAAAGGGGGAGATTGATGATCATATTTTTTCATTAGTATACAAAGGAAATAGTTTTTGAACCATCGGTAACATGATCACTGAAAGATAGGTTTATAGTGCAATGCAACACCGTAGTTCACAAAGGTCACTGAAAATGTTAAGTGCAAGAGAACACTGAAACCAGTCTTCACCGACAAACAAGTTCATAGAGGAACCCGACAGACAAGTTCACAGTGAACACCGATAATCAGTCTATAGAGAAAATAGAGAAGCAGAATGTTTACAGAGACATCACCAAGGAAATACTACAAAGCAACTCGAGCACTGGTCTACCGAGAGAGCTTTAATTCTGAAAAATGTGGATCTGAGTTACACGTCGGATAAAATACTTAAGTTTTATATTTAGCTTTAAAGCTTATCTTTAAAACCATTTCCTAAGGGACAAGTAAAGCAAATGTAATTATTTTAATCAGTCTAACTGATTGAAAACATGAAAACTAGGAGATCAAGGTCAATTTGTAAACCTTTGACCATAGAGTTTTGATAGTTAAGCATGAAACCTATTTAGGTCAACTCATTGTATAAATAGATGTGTAATCAATCAAAACAGATGGATGTGATGATGATTGTAGCCGCAACAGACATCTAAGGATTAGACATAGAGTTTTATGCAGAAGGACAGCAAAAGATGAAATTGGTTATAAAGAACAAGATTCAAGGCTACTGAGCATAACAAAGGTATTAATGAATCACTATAGGTGATACAGCATATTGTAAAATTTAAAGGATCTGTACTTAGAAATTCAAGATTGCATATAATCAGGTCAATAAGTATTTTACTACATTCTAACAAGTGTAGCAAATAGAAGAAATCCTTTAAGAAGATGGACTTAACAATCCTTGTGTAAATCTCTTAACCGAGTGCACACTAAATAGTGTTCCTAAATCTCTTAACCGAGTAGACCTAACCAGTCTAAAATGTTACTCCTAACAGGGTAAGATCATCAGAAGTGATCAAACTTGTAAGCCTTAACCGGCACCTTCCATTCTATAGATAGTGAAGCTTTGTGGGTTTCATCTCCATCGTAGTTTTACCTTCTAATAGGGGTTTTCTACGTTACCAATTCTTGTATCATGTGTCATTACATTTCATGAATGTTTACATGCAATTAAGTTTATGATTTGATACTACATGCATAAAGATAAGAATAGCATCTATGGTCGGTAATGCAAGGAATTGATTACTAAAGGATTAAAGGTTAATTGATAAAAAAATTTAAGGGTACTGATTCACCCCTCCCCTCTCAATACACACCATTCCATTATTCCAATATTTACATATTTCATTATGTGTGCATCTTAGATATAGTTTTTATTTAATTAGTGGGTTAATATTTAGATTCTATAGGCAAATACATAATTTGCATACATTGTTGACGCTCCCACCATGGGGATCAACCCCATTTTAACTAAGTTTTCATTTTTAGCAGGTTTCCATTTCTAGAAAATTCCTATTTTTAGCAGGTTTCATTTCTTGAAAAAAAAAATTTGTGGGTTTCTATTTCTAGAAATTTTCTATTTTTGGTAGGTTTCCATTTTTGGTAAGTTTCCATTTTTGGAATGTTTCTATTTTTGGTATGTTTCCATCTTGGAAATTTTCTAATTTTTAATTTCCATTTTTGTAGGTTTCCAGTTTTGGAAAGTTTCTATTATTTGAAAGTTTCCATTTTTGGAAAGTTTTAATTTTTTGTAGGTTTCCATTTTTTGGAGAGTTTCCATTTTTAGCAAGTTTTATTTGTAAGCAAGTTTCTATTTTTAGCATGTTTCCATTTGTATAATAGGAAATGGTGAGCAATACTAGGATGTAGATCACTCACCAAATCTATGGAGACTATTATACATTTGAAATAAAAAAAACCCTAGCCTACAAGATAGATCTGGTAAGCATAACCAAGTGAGTAAGGATGCTAACTCAGGATCTAAGCCTTATAGGGTTGGATTTGGTTGATTCCAATAGGGATTATGCAAATGATATATAAATATGAAATGACAAAGTTGATTATGAAAGTAAATGCAAGGAAATAGGGATGAGAATGTGTGCACCCAGAAATTGAAGTGGAAGATTGTGTTTTGAGACTAATTTTCCCGATTGTCAGAGTCCTAGATTTTGGAGTTCCTCGGACCTTGCAACCTGGCACCTGATATAGTTTGTATGAAAGCTTTCTAATTCTAAAAAGGAAAAGGTTAAACTAAGTCAACCTATTCCTGGACAAGGTTGACTCAAGTCGACCTTGTCTAGAGACTTTCTAGACTAATAGAATAGTTCTAGAATGATCAGACTGTAGGATTCCAGGATCTGGACTTGTATATGTACTTCTAAAACCTACAAATCTAGAAAATGTGTGTGTGTGTGGCTATATAGGGGTTTTCCTTAGTCAACCCTCTATTTTGGTGATTCCCACCTCCTTAGATAGTCCTTAGAAAATGTAAAGTGTGATGTGCTTGTGAATCTAGAGTATGTCTAGAATGCAACTAAGCTAGAATGTCAAGGTAGATGCCTAAATCTAACCCTATGAATGATAGAGTAAAACCCTAGCATGAAAATGAAAACAATTTTTGATTGGAAGCATGTAAATATGAAGCATCAATGCATAGATCTGAAAATAACAAGGAAATCATACCAAGCCCCCAAGAGAAAAAGTACTCCTAGCCATCCTCACAATCCGTTTGAAACTCCATGATGTTGAAAATGATGTCTTGAATGCTTGATTTGAAGTTGTAGGTGCTTGATTTGAATGCTTGAATGAAGTCTTCAATAGCTAACCCTTGCTTCAATGGATGTCATCAAACTTGGGCTTCCACCTTGAAATTTCTTGTTGTAGTCAAATTGTTTTTTTCACCTTGTACTTGATTTTATTATGTCAAAATGAAGCAATTGGGGTGCTTGTATAGTGATTTCAAGAGTCATAATTGCATAGCCAACCACAGATCTGGAAACCCTTCAAATCCATCAAGATGGACCCAGGTCCTAAATCTGGACTCAATCTCCTCAGACAAGGTTGGTTAAGTTCGGCCCTGTCCAGGATGAGGCCGACCTAGGTCAACCTAGTCCTGGAAGACTTTGGTTAATCCTGAGAAATGATTCAATGTTAATCTGATAGTTTGAGGTTTAATCTGTAGTTGATTCCAATTGAGGCCAAAAGGAGGTAAAATAGGACCTAGGAGATAAAAAAAAATTTTGATTGGAGGAAAATAGAGGAGGATGCATAGAAATTAGATCCTACCTTGATTTTACATAATTTGGAGAGAGAAGAGGACCCAAATTTTAATTAGGTATGCATTAAATACAATTATTGAGTTCTATAATGCAAATGTATAATATAAATATACTAAGGTGGGTGCTAAAAAATTGTTAAATTATAGAGCACACAAGTTCTTACAATTTAGGAAGATATATTTAGCCCCCACTTAGTGGTATATGACACTATGTGCATATGCAAGATAAAGAATAGAGAAAATATGTAAATAGAAAAGGATATATCAAAGTCCCAAATGCATAGATCCTGCAAGAAACTATAAGTAACTGCCACTTGCAAACCCATGTGTTAGTGAAATACATAAAGCACCTAGGGCTTACTAAGGAAGTTGGTGAAGCTCACAAGTAGCTATATGCCCCCCTATTTCAACTTGATATTAGGTAGGTGAAACAAGAATCATGTATACTGTGATGAACTATGAACACAAATTATTGACAAATGCTTATCAAAACCATTCAAGATGAACTTAAAATATTTCAAAAGAAACTTGGATAGAAAGGAATCTTAATCAGGATTCTTACGTCTAAAAATAGTGGAAATCAGAGCTTCGTAGCTCAAGTTATGATTAAATGAAAGAAGGGAGGTATTGATGAAGGAATATACTAGGTAAAATTAGTGAGAAATATTCAAAAAGTAACTAACCTATAGTGAGCATAAGTTAGTTATTACCTTTTGAAAATTTCATTTTTTATATTACCTTTGATTTTCTCTTATGAAGAAGGAAGAAGGAGAAAATGCCAAGGAAGCAAGTGTTGCAGCTGACGAGGATGTACGTTCTCAGGAGAGTAGTAGAGGATGGTGCACTCCTAAGCTTGTATGTCTCGATACTCATGCTTTATCTTCCTTTATAGCATTATTTCTTTCCATAGTAGATAGAAACTGAGTTGTAGATATAATTTTATGTTGTTCAAAGTACAAAACCCATAAATTTGACCTAGTGCCAGAAAGTTGACCTTGTCCCAAAAATTCGACCTAGTCCGCTAAGAAAGTCAGCCTAGTCCCAAGTGTTTCTTCATTTCTAATTTTTGATAGAATCTGATTGATGTATATGATGTAGTCATAATACTTTGTTGATCTGTGATTGCAAGAGTTGTCTATGATGTGGGAACATAACACAATGAAAACTATGGCATTCCCCTAAGGGAAATACAACAAACTAAGACCACATGATATACAATTGCTGAGAGAAGTAGGGTTGAAATGGGTATATCACCTTCAACACATTATATTTCACCATGCCATGTTGATGGTTTTGATGGAGATGTGGGTTGAGGACACATCCACATTTCAACTACCTACGGGTGAAATGACTCTTACATTAGAGGACATATACCGGATCTTGCGCCTACCCGTCTGAGGCTGAACAATGAGATTTGTTAGAGATAGATCAGATATAGATATTATAGAATGATCATGATGGACTGACTTTGTGTGGGATATGATATGGTGGGACAATGACAATTAACAATTCATGACAGATTTTATTGCGGAGTATGGGTTAAAATGACATGTAATACCAGATTGGAGTTATGATAGATGGTAGAGCAGTGATCCCTACACATGGCATTGGATTGCCCATTTTTCACCATGGTACTTGTCCAAGGTGGCACCGAAGTGGTTTTCACCATAGGATAAATTTATTTATCTTGTATCTCTATTTGTGTGTCACCGAAGATGCCTGATTGTCAGGTTTTCGCCAAGGTAACCATTTTTTTGCTTTTTTTTATTTTTTTTATTTTTTGAAATGGGTCTACTTTGATAGTTATGAATAGTACTTGTGCAGATGAAAATTTTTGATGGGTTCTTATAGAGGTTGGCCCTCAAATGTGGATATTTGATATGCTTCAAACCCATAGACTATTGTGATGATATAAGGACCCAACTAGTTAGGTTCAAACTTTCTTGGATTCTCTCTTTCTGTTTGATTTATCAAATTTTCCATTAGGAATAGGTCGCCAAATTAAAAATATTTGTGGATGACCCTTTTTTTGTAGCTACTCCTGAGATGTTGTTGATATGATTATAGATGTGCCTATGCTTTTTGTTTCTTTTCATCCAAAAACTCTAGCTCATGTAGTCAAGATACTATGTAATCCTCATCTAAAATATTGTGTTGAAGGCATACACACAATGATGGGAGCTCAACCTTTATTGGAAAGATAACTTTAGTACTGTATACTATTGAATATGGAGTGGTGTCTCTGGGAGTACATAAACTAGTGTGGTATGCCCATAAGGCTGGGTTGAGTTGGAGGTTCCATCTCGACCAGCTTCATTGACTATATTTTTCAAACAAATTATAATGATTTTATTTGTAGGCCGAGCATGGTTGTTATATTGGGGAAATTAGAGCGATAAGCTATGATGGATATGGAATTTTTAGAAAAGCTCATCTACTTTCTTATTTTTGAAGGGGGAGCCATGATCTGTAATGATGGTCTACGGTACACTGTACCAGCTTATGATATAGTTCAAAAGAAACTTGGAAATTTTCTTTTCGATGGTGTAGGTCATTGGAATTTCTTCAACCCACTTTTTGAAATACTCAATGGATGTGATAATGTATTTATGACCATCATAGGATAAGGGATGTATCTTTCCAACTAGGTTGAACCCCCATTGCAAAAAGGGCCATGGTGATGTAATTGGATGCAGCTCATGAGAAGGTGCATGGATGAGGTTATTGTGTATCTGACACTTTTTGCATTTCTATACATGTAGGAAAGCATTTTTTGCATTGTAAGCCAATAATATCCAATTCTTAAAATATTCTTGGCAAAGGTCAGGCCAATAGAATGAGCAATGCAAATGCCCCCGTGTACTTCTAATATGGTGGCTTGTGATTCTTTTGAGTTGAGACATTTGAGGAGTATTCCATCCAGACTATGTCAGTAAAGTATATTAGCTATTTTTGGTGTAACAGGAGACTTTCCTTATCAAGAACTTCTTTTGGTTCCAGGACAAGTCAATGGGTATTATTTAACTAGTTAGGTAGGCATATATATCTTGGCACCAGGAAGAATTGGGATAAACAATTGTGCACATGACCTCATACTTGATCACTTCAAAGACAGGGACTGTGAGTCATTCTACCATGATTTCACAACGTGTTACATTAGGTGGCATAATGAGAAAAGATCCCATAGTAGCTATTGCATCTGCTACTTTGTTCTCGATTCTCGATAACTTCTCAAATGATGTCATTTCAAAATGTTATTTCATGTATTCTGCCAAGGATTTATAGGGAATCAACTTGTCATCCTTTGTGTCATAGTTGTCATTTACTTGGTTGACAATCAATTGAGAAACTTTGAATAATTGTAGTTGTTGGATCTTCCATTGGACAATTGTCTTGATCCCTATGATTAGTGCTTCATACTCTGCTATATTTTTGGTGCAATCGAAGCTCATCTTGTATGATCTCAGAATGGAATCACCTTGGGGATTGATAAATACTCTGTTGATGCCTGATCCTCTTTGTGTGTGAGAGATATCAAAGTATAATTTCCATTGTTTCTTCTCTTCAAGATAAAATATGCTTTCATCTTGAAACTCTATAAACATTGGATGACTAGAAGGTAATGGTGCATCTACCAAATGGTCGGCAATTGCTTGTCCCTCGATTGCTTTTTTGTCCATATAATCTATGTCAAATTCACTGAGAATCATGACCCATTTGGCGAGGCCTCTTATCAATGTAGCTTTACTCAATAGATATTACAATGGATCATTTTTTCTATTAGGATAATCTTGTGACTTAAAATATAGTGTCTAAGGTTTTGGGAAGAAAAACTACAACCAAACATGCTCTTTTAATTGCAATGTAGTTTATTTCAAACACCACAAGTGTTTGACTGATATAATAAATGGCTCATTCTTTCCCTTTAGAATTATTATGTGTCAATAATGTCTCAACTAAGTGTTTTTTAGCCGATATGTATAACAGTAGGAGATGATCTGGAATAGGTGCCACTGAGACTGGTGCTAGGAATAGATAGTCCTTCAATACTTGAAATGTGTCTTGGAAATATTTTTTCCATGTGAATTTGACATCTTTTCATAGAAAGTATTGGAACATATGGCATTTGTCAGCTATTTGTGATATGAACCTTCTTACTGATTGTAGTCTTCCCTGTAGAGTCCTCAGGTTCTTTAGTGTCTTTGGTGGAGGCATATTAATAATAGCTTGTACTTTTTTAGGATCGATCCCAATTCCTTTGTGAGAAACAATGAATCCCAACAACTTTCCGGATGGACTCCAAAGATACATTTCTTTGGGTTTAACCATACCTTGTATTTTTTGGAGTCTATCAAAGACTGGCCCTAATACTAATATATGTAGATTCCTTTCCAAGGATTTTGCCAATATGTCATCAACATAGTTTTCCATTGTTAAATACATCATGTCATGAAAGATAGTTATCATTGCTCTCTAATATGTTTCTCCTGCATTTCCTAGACCAAAGGGCATGACACACCAATAGTAAGTACCCCATTCTCAAGTGAAAGATGTTTTATGTTGATCTCCTAGTGCTATATTGACTTGATTATATCCTGAGAAACCATCCATGAGTGACAACATTTTTTACCTTGAGGTTAGATCAAAGATCAACTCAATGTTTGGTAAGGGAAATCCTAATTGATATTGTAACCACCCTAATTTGTTTTGATCTGACCATAGATCCTATTTTCCCTAAGTGTGATCATACCTCCAATTATGTCAAGACAATTCTTTAATTCACTGGCATAATTTGTTTAAATCAAATTTAATTTCCTAAAGTGATTTAATCACTAAATCACATTAATTTCCTTAGCCAATCCAATCAAATCAATTCAATTCAAATCAAAAACATGGCTAAGTTAATTAATTAAAAGGAATTAAATAAAATCCTAATTACACCTCATCACTTGCAAAAGTCAATCCCCTAGCCTAATTAATCTAAATAATTGGCTATAGTCCTAATTAAATATCAAAAGCAAACAAAAGCTTAAATAATTAATTTCCCTATTATTGAATGAATGTATTAAATATATAATTAATTTCATTAATATTCCCTTTAATCCCTAACCTAACCTATCTCAACCACCTTAACTCTTGGGTTTGAACTAATACCAACCTCTTCACCCATGCTAAGCCTAATTCTAATCTTAATCCCATCCTAACCCACTTCCTAATGATGTCACATTCCTAAACTCTTGATTAGGAATTCAACTTATTTCAAAAAGTCCACATTCTCAAGCTCCCCTTCCCTCAAAGTCCACTTTCTCAAGCTTAGACTTACACCCTCACCATGCTTCATTAAGGCTCACATAAATGCATCATTAATGCATATACCCTCACCATGCCTCATAAATGCTACATGTTGTTAATCAAGATTTCACCTATAGCTGGATGCAAAATCTAGCCATCATGTTGAAATATGGAAACATTCTCCTTGGTGGATGAGAGAATGAATCTCTAGATTCTAGGCCGGTTCCTATTGGATTCGGGATATCACCTAATACTGATCTTCTTGGTTTTGAGAAAAAGGGAGAAGGATAACTAAAATGAATACTAATTAAGAAGGTGATACACCAAAAATGGATACAGATTTGTCAGAATTATAAATATGTATCTATATGACATACATTACTAGACTCTACAATAACTTTCACTTCACAACACCTAGGATGATCAATAATTCACTATTAGGGTTTGGTGCCACTAATTGTAAAAAACTCAACCAGTAAATAGGTAACTTCTGCAAAAGGTTTATTCTTTATAACTTAGAATAGGAATTTGAAACAATTCACTAATCTATGCTTGAAAGACATGATACACTTAAATGCAAAAAACTTGGAAGGATAAATAGCAAAACTCAGAAAAGATATATGAATAATAAGGCCATCTGTATTATCTTCAAAATATGCAAAAATGGTTACAAAATACAAGGAAAAGATGCACAGGAACAATATGTTCACTAATACCTCTATTTCCTCAAATTTTGAACCCGCTACAAAATGCCCTTACAATCTACCCACAATCTTGCAATGTGCAAGACATGTGAGCCAAAAAGAAGGTCCTCAAAAATGAGGTCAAAATACAATGATATGGGCATCAAATCCCAAAGGGTCAGATGCATGAAGAAACCCCATAAAATCAGGGGCCAAACTATCAAAAACTGAAGTCCAAGTGCTCCAACAACTCCACCAAACCATGTATAACCAAAGTGTAACTCAAAATCCCCCCAAAACTGCTCCAAATCTCCATAAAACTTGTAGAGTCTGTGGGGGTCAGATATGAAGAGAAATACCATAAAATCAGGGCCATAACTACTGTAAACTATGATCAAACTGCTGGAAAAGACTCTTCAACTAATGACAACTAATAATTAGCTCCAAAACAACTCCAAACAAGCCTCAAAACATTGTAAACGGGCCTTAACAACAATAGAACTGAGCAAGAACAGAACCACTCTCCTAGAAACGGGCATGGGATAGACAGTCAACTGCTAGTCCACTCTAGAAAAGGTGGAACCTATCCCAAAGTCAACTCCTAGACAAGACAACCCTCTAAATTGCACTTAAAATAATTAATAATATTTATCTTATAATTGTGACAAATAATTATTAATATCGACAATAAATGTGCCAAAATAAAACTCCCCCTAAGGCTTTAAAAATTTATCTATTTTTTTATTAATTGATTATATTTTACTATATTTAATTTTAAAATAAATAGTTTAGCTATCTGTTTTAAAATTAGATACATTGAAATATGATTATTTAATAAATAAATAAACAAAATAAAAGCCCCTAACTCATTTACTTATCATTAAAATGTATTTATATTCAAATATATTTAATTTTAAAGAACGAATAATAAAATTACTTGTTCAAAATTAGATATATCAAAATATAACTAAGTAATAACTTAATAAACAAATAAAAATCAAATTTATTATTAATTATTAAAATGTATTTTACTATATATAATTCTCTACAACAACAGTTTAAACTATTGTCTTAAATTAAGTATAGTAAAATATCTATTAATAATTAATGATAAATTTGACAAACTTATTAGATAGAAAAATGAAAAATTGAAAAATTATTAAGATGTAATATAAATTAAGAATCAAAATAGATAATTTAATGAATATTTTTTTAAAAAAATCATTAAATTATACACTTGAGTTTTTAATTTATATTACTTCTTAATAAGCTCTAAATTTACTATTTTTCTATATATATATATATAAAAAAAAAAACTAAAGAAATTTAAGTTAAACTAAATTTATGAGATACTAAATAACATTAGAAATGTTATTTATTGAACCATAACTTTAGTTTAATTTAAATTTTATTACTTTTCTTAGACAACACTGAAAAAACCTACGGCAATGTATAGCTATGACAATACCTAATGTAAAAAAAGCAAACTCGACTTACATAGGGTAAAAACCCTAAATGATTCATTTGTTCATTGCTCATTTCATTTTTAGCTCTCTATCACTCTGCTGTTTCCATCTCGCCGCATCTGCTAGGGTTTGGAAGTCTTCCTACGGCTGCTTCTCTCCTTGTCGCCTCTGCTTTATCTGATGTTTGAAACTCTGTTTGCAACTGGGATAGTTTCGACAGTGCTGAAAGCTGGGAACCTCATGGTCTTTTCTTACAGCTGACGTTTTTCTTTTTCAATGGAAACCATGGCTGCTCTTCTCCTATGTTGTGAACACAGCTACTAGTGAATGATTCTTGAGGTAAGGCGAGCTCTTTTGAAATTATTTTCCTCTGTGGCTTAGAAACACATTTTTCTTGAATGGAAAACAATAAAAAACTAAAATTTATGTATTCTTTCCACTAAATATTTGAACTACAATCATTATTTCCATTGATTCTACCAAATGTTGGCTTTATCTCATGAATCAAACTGGAGTCTTTTAATGAGTAAGTCCCTTGCAGATCATGGTCTATAAACCCTATCGAAACTCTTCAAATTGTACCTCTTCAACCCTGATGTGCTCGCCACTTATTTCATGATTTCTAGCCATTCTCATGGCCATAGCTCAGAATTCACCAGCCTCTCAAATCTTCTCTATGTTCTGTAGCTATCTACATGTTAATGACACTATTTATTATGCTTGTTACCACTCTCTTATGAAGATAAATGTTGTAAATGCTGCTATCATCTCCATTTATGTCAATATTCTGATTTTGTCAAATCAGTCCATATGAGCTATTGCATTGTAAACAAAAAACAAACAACACAGACAAAGGATTTGTCTCCAACTGCAACCACATCCCTACATTCTCCTCTTTCCTTTTAGTAAAAATGGTTCATAAACTGAATATAATATGCATTTCAGACAATATTGTTGATATTTATTAAGAACCTTTGTTGTTGTTAAATCTCTTGTACTTCTAATTGCATGGTTGAGTGAGCTCTTTATCAATACAATTGGTTAAGACCCTACTACTTATAAAATAATAACATGTACTTAATCCTGCTATTTATCAATTATGTCATTTGAAATTATCACATTTAGCAGCATTTTCCTGAGACATCTTTCATAACTTCATCCGCTGTAGTAATTTTCCATATGATAAACACTTATTACATTCAGCTGTTGAATGATGTACTTTGATCTTCACTCCTTGCGATGTGTAAACCGCTCCCTTGATTTGGACTGCTCATCATGTGACTCCTTTGCTTTATATGTCAAATGCATGCATGACATTGTATCACTAAACTTTTATTGCACATAACAGTCCACTGAACATGAAACAATGAACTATGCTTTATAAGAACATGCTCTAATGTATCAGTGTATGATTTCTAAAAGAAAATGTTGTTCTCTTCCATGATTATTACTGACTTCACTTTGACAGAACTTACAAATGGTCCTTCATACTTTGATATGATAATATATTTTTTATTTATGTTACACACCACTTTACATTATGGTTGAACTTCCTTGTTATGATTCCTATCAGCTTGTATGCTAAGATTCCCATGTTAATGTAGTTTGGAATCTTGGATGAAATGCTTTCATTGCTCCATTTGTAAATTTATTGCAGTTATTTCCTTTCAAATGATAAAGATTCCTTGTACCTCCATTATGACATATTTTCAGATCTGTTGTTTACCATTATGATTGACTAATTCTTTATAACAACATAATCCTCTAGTATACTGCTCAGGTCTAATGATTGTAATTTTTTTCCTTTGCAAACTTATATCATGTAATGTTGTTGTTTGATATTCTTGGACTTCTATCACGCTATCATCTAGAAATTTTTGTTATGACATATATCTAATACATATTTTCTGATCCATGTATCTTGATGATTGTTGCTATCCTATTGATATAGCTGTTACTCATTCCAAGTCTCTCATTTGTAATGAAAACTAAGATTGAAAGTATAACTAACCCTGTTGTTTGTACTTATACTTTATGCACTTCTCCTCCATTGATGTAGCGTGATACATCTCCTGAATGATATCTTGCTTTGCTGCTTCACATGCTTATATCAGCTGAGATTGGTTTTATTTGATATTTTATATTCTTTTCTTTACATAGATATCATTTCTATGCATCTCATAATGGCAGCTTGCTTCATGGTTCATTTTGACATAACATGCATTTTTTGAATACAAATCTGATTTCTTTATGACAGTTAATGCTTTGTAAAACATCTTTCTATAAAAGAATAGGATAAATACCTTTGTTGTAAACAGTTGCAAATTGTCATATATGCATAATATAGTAATTTCCTCTATTGTTATAGTATGCCCCACCTTTGAAAAGAAATGAAAACAAAATGTATCTGAACAATGTCTTCATCTCCTTTAGCTTTCTTTTCCTACATTAAATCTGTTCTTCATGAAAATAGTGGGGCTATTCTGTAGAATTCATTGTACTCTTGAATTTTTATGAACCTTGTGTAGCCTCTTGCATATTCTATGCTATCCTTGTTTGGCATTAGGAGAACCTTTATTGTTGCCCCATGGCTGATTGAAGTAATGTTTCCTTAATGCATTGTTCTAATTCTTGAATCCATAAAAGAGTACAATGGTGAACCTTTAAAGTTCTGCAACATGATGTTAGTTAGAAGGTTTCATAATTTAGAAAAGCATGTCCCTTACCATAACCTAGTCTCTAAGTGTCTCCAAGATTCAGCCAGAAGGTCCCATGCCTGAAACTCATGCATGCCCCCCGAATAGCCTCCTCAAGTCTTTGGTCTTCGCCCCTTCATGACTTCAGTCAGAAAGTTTTACACCTATAATGTATGTGTGTCCCTTCAACAACCTACTTGGTCTTCACACCTATACCTACACATGGAACAAACTATTAGTGTAAAAAATATTTCCTCTATGTTTTCGTCCTTCTCCTTTGCATCTTTTAATGCTTTATCTGCATGAGCATATTGTTGTTTCTAGAGTAGTTTAGAGATATTAGGGAAGTTTCCATTGCTCGATTCTTCTGAACTGACTCCTTCTTCATTTTATCTTACAGGTTTGTCCAAGCTAGAAATGTGGCCCAGATCCTCAGCACAAATTCAAAGATCACTTCTCCATACAGGCAATGGAGGCTTTCCCTCTATCCCTTTACTTCTTTATATTTTCAATCTGTTTATTCAGATGTAGTGTTAATAGTTGCCATGACTTGTGTGAATCTGAATGTATTGTACGTATTCTGTATAATTGAAATCTGAACATCATCATTGTACCTTTATAAAATAGCATTTGAATAATATGTCATGAAAATGCATTATCTTTGTACTTATATTTCATATTTGAATAAAAGTGAACAATTTAATCAATTTGTATGTGTTTTGTACTTTATTTTCTGCATTTAATGAATTATGTAATTCATAACAACAATTATTCAATCCATAATTCAATGTAGAAGTAGCAGAAACTTAGCAATTTAGTATGCAAACTAAATTGGTAACACTATCCCTCATTAATGCTCTTACACGCATTTAATGACCCTATCTCTCCTCTCACTCCTAAATTCTTCTATAAATTGAATGAGTTTTAAGCTCAATGGGCCCCTAGTTTTGGATTGTTGAAAGCATTATTATGTTGTTGATATTATTAGCAATTTACATTGCATTATAGCTTTCATGTTATGCATTGTTATAATCTTCATTTTTAGAGCTTAAAATGCATATTTCTTGAGCATATAGATTAGTTTCATTTGAATATTTCATTCTAGGATTGTATATGTCACTGGCAAATGCATAATTTGAGGCCAATTATAGCATTTTTCATACTCCTCCTAAATAGGAAGCAATAGGTTGATTTTAGTGATTGATATGCTTGTTAACCTTTGTTTTTCACTAATGTAATGACTTATTAAAGTGGTGTGTTGCAGCTGCATGAACCACAAAATAACACATACATTTCTGGCACCTACCGTGGGGCAAAATCTCACATTTTACCTCATTTTCAATTCATTTTCTACTAAGCTATCCTCTCAGGTTTCCAGAACAGGGTCATTTTTGGTCACCAAGGCTCGCATCCAGGATACGAGATCGCATCGCAGAATCTAGGATCGCATCCGAGAAATCTTGCATCACTTTTGGTAAAGGCTCACATCTGGTATGCATTTCATCATTTTTGGTGTATTTGATCACATCTGGGAAACAAGGTCATATTCAAGGAATCTAGGATTGCATCTCATTTTTGAACTTGCAGTTTGAGAGGTCTAACCATTAATGTTTGATGTTTTTTGTCTTTGTCTTTTAAATAGCATAACTCTTGTTTGCAGATCATTTTCAGAGACTCTTTTTCTAAAGAAGTTGGAAAAGAACCATTAACTTGTGGTTTGCAGGTGGCCAATCCCCCATCTTGACTTCTATTTTGTTATGCTTTCAAACTAAAGACATTTTTTAATCACTTAATAAATCAACCAAGGGATTATGCTCTTTTCCTTCATGGAAAATCAGAAACTCAAAATTTAATTTAGGACTTGAGAGGGATTTGGAGTAAATGAACAAGGCAAACATTACATTGTTTAATTCATTTTGGGAAATTAATTGAACAAAAACAAATCATTAAATTTTGTGGGACCAATTGAACAAGTTACATTGTATAAATTCCCTTTGGCGAGTAATTGAACAGCACAAGTCCTTAAATTTTGTGGGAAAAAGAACTTCATCATTTAAATTTTGGGATATTGTAATTGAACAAGCAAAGCACTAAAAATTATGGTTAGAGAACAAACAAACTTTGCTTTCAAGTACTATGTTTTCATAATTTAGGAATATCTAAATCAAGCTTAAACTTGACTGAGGGAATGAACACAGTGATTGAAGTATTTTTGGAGAAAATGACATGGACTAGGAGAGTATGCTCTTCTTCTTTTGAAAAATCAAAAATCTTGAAATCCTAAGCTCGCCAATCCTTTGTATGCTTATTAAACATTAGAGGGCCTGCCGGTTGAGGGAAAAATCTCCTGGGAACGACCCAAGTGAGGAAAGGTTTTACGCCAACCCTTCCAACTCACTATAAATAATTGCTTCCTTGTAGGCCAAATCCCCAGAAGATGGAATTGGTTTTGTTCTTGGAATTTTGACATCATTCCTTGAACATGCTTGGGTATGTGTAGCATGAAGCCGCTTGAATCTTGCTTGCGAGACTACACATATTTAAGTACTCATAGGGCTATACGCCTCAATTTTTCCTTGTGCAATTTTATGGGAGATAGTTTCAAATGGATTTCCCCATCATAAACAACAAACCTTGTAATCAAACTACCTGATTCATCTCTGAAAGGGTGATAATCCTTGTGCAAGGCAAAAAGTAATTGCCCCAAGATACTCATCATATCATGCCCTCACTTGCGTTTGGAGTCAGCTAATATCGCATCATGACTAGATCCATTGCATTCTTGGTGATGGCCATATTCTGATTAGAATTTGAGTATGTACCTAAGTCTATGAGCAAGGATCTTCATCCTCTACTTAGAAAATAGGGCGTAAGGATGTGTCTGTTCACCCCTAACAATGAAAGAATGCTTGATGTGTTTGAAAGCTCATTAACAAGATAAATCATTCAAACAAGCAACAAAATTCAATCCTTTGGCTACATACTGTATTTTTTACCACTAGAAAGATGCAAAAACAACCTACTATCTGACAAAGTTGCACAAACTTCAATGAAAACCAGACACCAAATTGACAGAATAGAAAAAAGTTATTTTTAGTCTATCTTGGCTCGCATATGGTTGTGTAAGCTCGCATGCAGTATACAAGCTCACATCTGGTCAATCCTACATCACTTTTAGGGAGAAAGCTCGCATCTAGGATACTTAGGCTTGCATCTAGTTTTGCAAAAGCTTGCATAAAGAGTGTTGCATCTGGGATAGTGGGCACTTTCATAGTTGCCTCTCAAAGAAAATTAGTTTATTTGGATACCTTTTTGGCTCATTAGTCTGACCTTGTTGCTTTTTTTGGTCTCACTATTGTTGTTTCAAAAAAAATTATAGGTCTACCTTGCATGTCATTTTGAACTCTTATAATCTGTCTTAAAACGTGTGGTCTATTCACTCTAAAAAACAACTTGATTCCCAGCTCACTATCAGGGCATTCTAACCCTTTGACGCTAGATTCATTTACCTCCATCAAGCACAAACAAACTTTCATAATTTGGACACACTTACTTGAATGATTTGAGACCTCACTTGACACTATTGGGAAACTTTGGACATATTTGAGATACAACTTCATGGTTAACACAAGATGTAACAAGTATTTTGCTAAAGAATCAGAAGTACCTCCTAAATTACTACATTTTCAAAAAGGAGAGACATCTCGCAATCCTGTATTTGACACAGACTCACCAGCCATGGATGCTGATCAGAATGAATGGCCTCATGCCTCCAAAGAATACAACTAGGAGAAAAACCAACAAGATCAAGGCAATGCTAGTAATGAGGAAGAAATCAACATCACATGATCTTTGTTTGAGTCAGAAAGTGATGAAGAGATTCCTGAAGAAGAGTACAATAGACTCAAACAAAGTAGGAAATTCCAAAGGACATTGGAAAATATAATTGGTGAAGACAAAGAGAAATACTTTCTCCATCTAGCATCCACTCGAGTAAAATTACCTAAAGATTATGATGTTGAACAACTAAAGGAAAAGGAGGTATCAACTCCTATCTCTATTCTTGCCAAACAACTAACCTTGATGCAAACTAAACTGGCAACTCTCAAACAAGAGAAAGCTAAACCCAAGAGAAAATACTCTTTGGATTCCATTTTTCCATTTCCTTTTGACAAGAGTATCAACATGGTTCCACTTCCTCCCAACATGGAAATGCCAAAATATGACAAGTACACAGGAGAGATTGATCCACATGACCATGTGAGAGAGTTTTGTGCTCTAATCATAGAGTACATGCATGAACCTACATACCTAATGAGACTATTTTTGGGAAGCCTAGGTGGAAATGCTATGGAGTGGTTCTCCAAAATCACACCTAAGGTAAAATATTTTGAGGAGTTGATTCAACGGTTCATCCAGCATTACTCCTATAATATACAGCATGATGTAACCATATTGGACCTGTGTAACACAAAGCAAAGAACTGGTGAATCCTTTACACACTTTCTACAAAGGTGGAGGAAAATATTTGCAAGGTATTCAAGAGCTATTCCTAAATCAGAAAAGATGGAAATATTTATTAATAACTTGATACCTAAATTGAACTATGCTTACAAATGCAAGATTCACCTAACTTTGATAAGATGATCAAGAACACCATCCGTAACTTTGATAAGATGATCAAGAACACCATCCGTATTGAAGAATTCATGGTTAAAAATCACTCTCCAAAGTGATAACAAATATACCAACTCCAACAACAAGCCTAAATGGTGGAAAAAAATAGGAACGTTGTTAACGATGGAGTAGTAGATGCATCTAATGCTAATCATAAGCCAGTAGTGTTCAATCTGATGAATAGCATGCAAGAAAGTAAAGATGCCAAGGTAACAACCACAATACCTAAAGAAAACAATGAGAACAACAAGAGTCAACCATGGACTTCCAAACCTCAAAGAACATTCACCCCTTTGGGAGAACCTCTTGAGATGGTTTTAAAGACACTCTTGGAAAACAAAGTTCTTACAATCCCAGATTCAAAACCATGAGAACCGGAAGTCAAACCAAGATGGTGGGATGACAATTCTTATTGTGTCTTTCACAAAAACAAGGGACATAAGACTAATAATTGTCTTAAACTCAAACATGCTATACAAGATCTTATTGAAGGATGCAAGATCAAAGTGGGAGGACACACCACTAATTAAGACCATATATCATTTAACAAACCATTCCCTATTTATGAGAAAGGGGAAACATCTAAAGGAAAAGGAAATGAAGTGAACTACGCCTACTCCAATAATGATAATGTGATCAACATGCTAGACATTAAATATGAATCAATTAATGTGGTCACTATCAAATGTGTTAAGGACATATCTTCTCAATCAAATGTAGTGACATGAAGCCAAGTGCAAGTCACAATCAAAGGACCCAATTCCTCGTCAAAACTAGCAAAAACTTCCAAGGAACCCATTGTCATTGTTCCTAAACCGGCGGCAACAAGACAAACAGTTACCATCCCCGCAGCAAACTATAACTTGGTGGATCAATTGCAATGAACCTCTGCTCAAATTTCCATCTTTGAGTTACTTAAAATATCCTCAGTGCATAGGTAAATTCTTGAACAAGCCCTACATTCCACAAATGTGCCAAAGGACATTGATGTCAAAAAATTCCAAGCAATTGTTAATCATATCTCAGCACCACATTACCTCTCTTTTTCAGAAGAAGATGATAAATCATTGACACGTCTGCATAATAAACCTCTTCATATTGAAGTCCTAATACACAAATATTTTATTAGACATGTATTGATAGATGGAGGCGCAGGGTTGAACATCTGTACTCTCAATCTAATTAGGAAGTTGCGTCTCTCAGAACAAACCATTGATTAAAAAAGTAAGATCACTATCAAAGCTTAGGATGAAGAAGAAATATCCTCTAAAGGTCTCATTGTTCTACCCATCAGAATAGGACCAGTTGAAAGAAATTTGATATGTCAAGTTCTAAATGTACCCTTGGTTTACAACATACTATTAGGGAGACCCTGGATACATGAAATGCAAGCAGTACCATCTAGTTATCACCAGTGTATAAAATTACCACATAATGGGGTGGAAGTAACAATTCCTGCAGATGCCAGATATACTTGCAAAATTGTTAAAGCAGATAGTATGGTCCCTCATAACAAGGAAGTTCCAAAATAAATTGTACCTGAAACCACCAAAGACATGGTTATGAAAAGCTTTGGAAAGACCTTAAAACTTAAAGAACCTAGTATGGGAGAATACAAGCTAGACATGAACCCATCATTAACAGAACTTCCAGTGTCAACAAGATCCTATGGGAAACCTTCCCCATCTTTCATACCTACCACATCTAAAAAGCCAAAAATTCACAAGGCAACTAGTATGGTAAAAGCATCTACCACTCAAGGGGATGACAAAGAAGAACAAGCAGTCTTGGCTTGGCTGTACAAGGGAGAACCAAAATAAAATGAGGTAAAACATGTGGAAATATTCCCAGAAAAGTATGGTAAAGGATATGATCTTCTCAAACAAATGGGATATAAAGGAGAAGGACCTTTAGGAGACAAAGGAAAGGGACTTGTTGAACCTATACACATAGAATTCATGGATACCAAAGATAAAACATGGTTAGGTTTCAATAATAAATTTGAAAACCCTACTTCAAGAGATGGTCCAATCTTTGATGAAAGAAGTGATGAAGAAGAAGAAACAGAACTAGAACAATGGACATATGAGATATTATTACATATTGGTATAGAGTATCTTGAATATCAAGGAGAAAGATATGTACCAAGCTTTGAGACACCACAAGACACTCATATTCCTTTGTTAACACAAGCTCCTATTCAAGAGGTAGAAGAAGCAAAAAAAGACACTCCAGAAATGTCATTGATAGAAACAACTACTAAAGACACACCCCAACAATAGGATTCACATCCTAACTGGGCGCAGCTAGTCATAGTTTCACACATCCTAGATTTACCACAGTTTGATCTAAAAGTGGATAATAGGGTACATCAGGTAACTATTGCTGAGTTTCTAAACAGATCATATGATGAAGTAACAGACTCACATGATCATGAATAGGATGTCCTATCTAATGCTACCATGGATATTGAAGTAGATGTGATTTATAAGTTGGCACCAATATTTCAAAGAGGAGAGAGTTCTAACACTTCCCCTAATACTATTGTTGTTCCATTGTTAGATTAGATACCATTGCCTAGAATTGTTGCTGGTGAAACTAGTCTTTTACTAGTTCTAGAGGATATTATGAGAATACAAGAAATGAGTTCTATTTTAGTAAGAGATGAAGAAGAAATCTCAACTGATGAGTCGCTAGAGATAGGTTCACATATTACTAACAATGACCCTTTTAATGATGATTTAACTCTTGATGATCTAAACACCATAGAAGTAGACCTAAAAGAACATGTCTTATCAATTAATAGTTTTGACGCTGACACAATGTTGTCCTTACCAAACTCTGATTCACTACCCTTGATGAACCCTAACTTAATTGATTAGATGAATTCAGATTCTAATCCTATCATGCACTTCCCTGATGAATACACTTTGGCTTGCTATCTCAATTCTTGTGAACCTTATCCTTATTCCACCAATGCAAGGAGTGTGAACATGTCATAGGAGGATATCAAGTTTCTCAGTCACAAATTGAAAAATAAAAAGAAGCAAAGAACTGATGGTGAAAACCACGTTGTGGCAGTGTCATATTCTAAAATAGTAAAAACAAAAGACGTATCTTATGGTGAAAACCTCCCAGAGGTGCCAAAAGATGAGATTCTTGATATCCTCCCTGAGAACTTTCAAGAAAGATCTTCAGTTTTTATAGAACCAACACAACTGATTAACTTGGGCATAGCTGAAGTTCCTCAAATTGTTCACCTAGCACAATCTTTGTCAGACAAAGAGAAGATACAGTTTACTAAGTTCCTGAAAGAGAAAAAGATCAACTTTACATGGTCTTACATAGATATGCCTTGACTAGATCTTGAATTAATAATGCACCATTTATCTATAGCTCCTAGGATCAAACCTGTAAAACAAAAACTAAGAAAGATGCATCCTCATGTTGCATTACTGGTGAAAGTAGAGCTAGAAAAATTACTAAAATCTGGATTCATAAGAGTCATCACTTATGCAAGATGGATTTCTAATGTGGTACCAGTATCTAAATCAGATAAATCTATTAGGATCTGTATAGACTTTAGAGACTTAAATAAAGCATGTCCTAAAGATGATTTTCCACTACCAAACATTGATATGATCATCAATCTAATAGAAGGCTATCAAATGTACTCATTAATGGATGATTTATCAGGCTATAACCAGATTAAAATTGCTCCTAAGGATCAAGAGAAAACCGCATTCACATGCGCATGGGGAAATTTTTGCTGGAATGTTATGTCGTTTGGGTTAAAGAATGCAAGTGCTACATACCAAAGAGCTATGACTACCATATTCCATGATATGATGCATAAAAACATGGAGGATTATGTGGATGATACCTTAGCTAAATCAAAAGAAAGGACTACTCATATTGAATACTTCCAGAAGATATTAGATCACATGGAGTGATTTCAACTCAGGCTTAATCAAAAGAAATGTGCCTTTGGGGTTCAATTGGGGAAATTGCTAGCGTTTAATGTATCGAAAAAGGGAATTGAATTAGAACCTGAAAAAGTCAAAGCTATACTAGAAATGAATCCTCCATGCAACATTAGTAAAATGAGGACATTAAAAGGAAGACTCCAGTCCATCGGGAGATTTATGTCACAACTTGCAGATAAAGCACAACCCTTTAATAAATTGCTACATAAGGGTGTCACCTTCAAATGGGATGAACATTGTGAAGCTAACTTCAAAGAATTAAAAGAGTACTTGGCTACACCTCCTATTCTCATGGCACCCATTAATTGAAAGACATTACTCCTGTATATTTCTGCTATAGCTACATCACTGGGAGTATTACTGGTGCAAGAGGATGAAACTAAAAAGGAAAGATAAATCTACTATATCAGCATAACATCGGTATCTTATGAACTCAATTACAGCATAATTGAAAAATATTTCTTAGCAGTTGTCTTCACATCACAGAAATTGAGACATTATATGCTATCACATACAGTAAGGCTCATTGTGAAAATAGATCCTTTGAAATACCTCTTAAGCAAGACAACATTAACAGGACAACTAGAAAAGTGGGTCCTGATTCTGAGAGAATTTGACATTGAGTATGTGGATAGAAGGGATATTAAAGGACAAGTCCTCATTGATCAATTAGCTGACTCACCACTCCAAGATGATGAACCTTTGAGAATTGAGTTCCCTGATGAAACAATTATGCATCTAATTGAGTATTCATGGAAAATATACTTTGATGGTTCTTTCACGCAACAAGGCTCTGGAGCAAGGGTTCTAGTCATAACTCCTCAAGGATACAAAATACTCAAGTCCTACAAATTGATGTTTCCATGCACAAATAACATTTCTGAATACGAAGCATTGGTAAATGGTCTCAAACTTGCTATTGAGTGGAATATCATCGAGTTACATGTGTATGGTGACTCCCAGCTCATTATCAATCAAGTAAATGGAGATTATCAGACCAAAGATGATAATTTGATGCCCTACAAGCAACTGGTTGATGACCTAAAGAAGTACTTTGTCTTAGTCACATTCCGGCAAATACCAAGAACAGAGAATAAAGCTGCAGATGCTATGGCTACATTGGCATCCATGTTACAATTAGAGGAACATCAATTCTGCTATGACTTCTTGGTGGAATAATTATCCTACCCAGCCTTTGATACACCCGAGTACCAAACCATTTTTGCTTTGAACGCCCAAGACCCATCATGGTATGATAAATTCATTTCTTACTTAAATGACCAAACTATATCCAATGACCTATCCAAAAATGAAAAATGAGCCTTGATTAGGTTAGCATCATGTTATGTCCTCATTACTAATAACTTATATAGATGAGGTCTCGACGGTACACTTCTTAGGTGTTTAGAACACAAAGATTCAGATTGTGCATTAAAAGAAGTCCACGAAGGTGTATGTGGATTACACTCAAATGGCTTTTCACTAGCTAAGAAACTTCTCAGAGTAGGCTATTACTGGCCCACAATGGAAAAAGATGCTATTCAATTTTCAAAAACTTGTCATAAATGCCAAACACATGGAAATCTCATCCATGCTCCTGCTAGAGAACTCATACCATTCATAACGCATTGGTCATTTTAGCAATGGGCCTTTGATTTGGTTGGACAAATATATCCTAATTCTTCAAGTGGACACAAATACATCATTACATCCACTGAGTATTTCATGAAGTGGGTCAAATCCATGTCTCTAATCAAATCCACTAGAAAATAGGTGGCTATGTTTATCTTGAACTACATTATTTGTAGATTTGGGATGCCCTCTTCAATTGTAATAGACAATGGGGGTCAATTTAAAAACTAAGACATCGAAGACCTTTGCACACAGTTTCACATTACTCAACATAGTTCCTCAATCTATTATCCTAAAGGTAATGGACAGGCTGAGGCATCTAACAAGAATATTCTCAAGATCCTACACAGAACTGTGAGTAAATCTGGCAGGGACTGGCATTTACAATTAAATATGACACTTTGGGCCTATAGAACAAACATCAGAACACAAACTGGAGCCACACCATTTTCCCTATTCTATGGCACTAAGGCGGTATTACCTATTGAGGTTTAAATCCCATCTTTGCGTGTATCTTTACAAGGTCTTGTTACTGATGAACAGTGCCGCATTTATAGGGTAAATTCTTTAGACTTACTTGATGAGAGTAGGCAATAGGCATTCAATCATATAAAAGATTACCAAACACACATGTCATGAGAGTACAATAAAAAGGTCAAACCATGACACTTTCAAGTGGGGGATCTCGTTTTGAAAGAGAATCCTAAAAGCCAGGCAAACCGGGAACAGAAAGGAAAGTTTGAACCAAACTGGCTGGGACCTTGTATCATTACTACAACTTTTGTGACTGGAGCTTATTATCTAGCTATGCCTAAGGGATATGTTCTTCCTGATCCTATTAATACTCTACATTTGAAGCGATTCTATGCTTGATGTCTGGCTAGTAGAACCTATGCAGTGAAAATCTCAGAAAATACCAAAAAAATCAAAAAATTGATCCTAAAGAAATTCAAAAATAGTGGACAAAGTCCTAAAAAAAGGTATCCTTGATGAAAACCTGGCAAACAGGTGCCTTGATACTATGAAAACATTAAAAAAAAATAGCAAAAAAATGGAAAAAGAGAAAAATTGCCTTGATGAAAACATGGTAAACATGCATCTTGGTAGAAAAAATAAAAAGCTTTGTCAAGTGGTAAAAACCTGGCCAATGGGCATCACTCAAACTCTATGCTCTATCTATCAATGCACTAACAACACTAAAAACTTCCTACTTGCACCTCCAAATGTCCTATCCTTCCTTGCGATTTGTCTACATTTGCGTCTTAGGAATAGTCATTCTACATTGGGGGCATCTTTGCTAACATGGTCAAATCATGTCTGTTAGGTTGTCCTAAGCATCTTGTCTAGGATGGTTCACCTCTCTGCAAGTAGTAACAGACATCAAACTAGTTTTTCTCAAATCCAGGAACTTAAAACAAACTAGTGTTTCTCAAAACACTTGAAATCTAGGAACTTAAAATGAACTAGTGTTTCTCAACACGTTAAAAAATGTTTCTAAACACTACATAGATTGTAATTTCTGACACATCTAATCTCACATATACTCAGACATGAAACATATTGCTTACATTTCAAAATTTCTGATCGATGAATCTCTACTGCGCTTGAAAAATGAATCAATAGTATTTCTCAAATACTACTTAAAACATGTCATTTGATCTGATTATAATTTTTTATGTTCCCATGATGTTTCGTAATGGGGGGCATCTAAGTGGTTATAAATTTTCTTTGATTGATTCTCAATTGGTGATTTTTATGTCTTCTGAGTTACTCTGTGATGTCTATTCAAAAGACCAAGAGTCGCAAGGACAGGAGGCATAACATTTTCTTGATTTTCTACGTATGGTTATTATTCCAAATGATCCTATAAATTTCACCTAACTTGGATGTTTATGGTAAGAGCTATCAACATGAGTGGATAGCTGCATATATCTCGATCTTTGTTATGTGTAAACTATGGTAAGGTTGAAACAATTTCCTTGTCAATTTTCTAAATCAAATTCTCACTACGGTGTAATCTACATGATGTACCCAAGGATATGAATTTTCAAGGTCATTATGAGTCGCATATCTTACATTACACTTGAACATAACCTGAACCTAAAAATTAAAAGGACATAACTACATTATCGTCCTAGCTTCTATGCCTTGATGTCTAAGTTTATTTCTGACATTGCATCCAATACACATAGTATTCATACTTTCATGATACCGATGGGTATTAGTGACAGTTGTACTATCAAGTGATGTCCATTACAACAAGCACCCAATGATGATAAAATGCTACAATCTATACAAATCAGTGATAGTCCTAAGAGTAGCATGTAGATGCATTTATAGATTGCATGATTCATTTTAAAGAGAACAACATAAAAAGGACTTCAGCTTAAATTAAATTATTTCTTCATTCAAAAACCAAGTTAATTACATACATAAAATATTACTAATATCAATGTTGTTACATATCCATGACATACGCTCTGCATTCATACATGGGAAAGAGAAAATGACAAAAACAAAACATTCAAGCATTACATTTAATTTTACATCCTAAGTGCATCCATACATGTATTTGCATAAAGAAAAATCTCAAAAACATTCATTTGCATATTCACTTAGTATCATTTAAGACACATTCATATCTATAATAAATCTAATAAATGTAAATGATGTCATCACCAATCTAATCTAACTCATCAAGAGACCAAGATAAACATAATCACATATGCATCACGAATCTAGAACATCTATCAAAAAGCATGAGAATCCAGGAACATATAAAGATCAGGAACAGCTATCTCAGATATATCAAATATGGAACAGATCAAAAATGTGGAACTATCTACAAAAACAAGTATCAGAGTATCAATATGAATCAGATATACATGTATAAATATCATGGTACAAAAGAGTGATCTCAGAAAGATCTAGATATACAATGTGATCTCACAACTATGATAAAGTATGATACATCATGTCTGACTCCCACCCTCTCCCTCTGGCAGAGGAGGAGGGGGTGGAACAAATGGAGCTGGAGGAGGCATGGCCCCCTCAAACTGCTGAGAAATTTGTGAATATGAAGGTTCTCTCTGACCCTCTGGCACTGCAGCATGATATAGAGCATAATAATATGTGGCTCTCTATCCCTAGTATACCATCATGCGAGCTTGTGTGTCTCTCTCAGATCTCAAGTGCTCAACTTGTGTATCTCTCTCTTCTCTAACCTACTCAAGATGTCTCTCTTGATCTTCTAGAAGAGCCTCTAAAGTGGCGATCCTGGCTCTGAGCTTCTCTCACTCATGCTCACACTGTGATAGTGCATCTCCATCTTGGTCTGAGCCCCTGTCTATATCCTACCCTGAGGGTCTATCCTATGGCCTATCTTTTGGTCTATCCTACTATTATTATCTATGCCTCTGCTAATCTCTCATCAACAAAGGACTTGGATCCATCTGAGGAGAAACAAATCTAAACCGAGTCTATCTTCCTCTTCCATTGTCACTAGCCACCTCTCTGGTACCACCCACAGACCCTCCACCCCTATCATCTACATCATCACCATCATCAGGACCCTGTCCTCTATCTAGGGGTGCATGTCTTCCATGTCTCCCTCCATCTCTTCATCCATCCCTCCCCATAGCTCCTCTATCCCTTTGGGCTCCTCCTCGACCTCTGACTGGCCAGTCCTCAACAGGATCATAATCTAATGGATCCTCAATCTGAGGAATCACCTCCCTAAAATCTATAAAATTTGGCATAGGATATTGTCTCATCTCAGCAAGATATCCCACTAAACATCTAGCATAGACTACATCAGGCCGTAGATGACAAGGTATAGCCACCATCTTCTCTACAAAGCTCTTTGAATTACTAAGGTGAAAAGTGAAAATGAGTGAGTATAAAGTACATTTTGGCCTATATATTTGCCTTTTTAAGCTATTTAGGAGCTCTGAAACTCTTCCCAGACAATTGAAACTCATTTTGTTCTCTTTTTGATCAATCGAGAATGAAATCGAACGCGCCGACATTATTCTACATAGTGCAGTAAAAATTTTACGATAGCTCCTGAAAATGCAAATTTGATCCATATGTTCTGAAATGATTCACATGCTTTACACAATCTATTTTTTGAGTTCTATATCATCAAATTGCACATTATTCATTAAAAATCTTGGTCAGGCATCATTTAATCATACTCAAACCTCACTTTTCAACATAATTAACTTGGTACTGGTGTGTTTTTAACACACCTCTATTTCTTCACTTCTCTCTAGCCCATTCTTTCTTGATCTAACCGACCCATGCAAGTGCTAAATCATCTCAATAGAGGGATTTTATTCTTTCCTTTGATTTTGTTCCCGAGGGGGCATGATCACACTAAAATCAATCAAATTCTTGCTCGAAATAGCATTAAAATGACTTTATTATAAAAAAAAATAAAGCTTGACAGTTCCTTGACTAAGTCGGGACTGTTGGATAGAAGGTTTCAGTTCTCACAAACTGGATATCCTATGTCTACTTTTTCATAGATTCTTATTAAAATCTCATGGTAGCTTTGTACTGACCTTTGTTCGATCAAGTTCGAAGTCGGTATTATAAATTTTTTGATGACAACCAAGTTCAGAATTGGTATCTTTAAGATCTTTGCTCATTGACCTTTGTTCAATCAAGTTCAAATTCAATTCTATTAGTTTAGTTCAATCAAGTATGAGACTGGTCTCATCAGGCATTTCGTTCGATCATGAGCGAAATTCTCAAACTTTCTGAAGTCAACATCGAAAACTTTCTTTGAATCATTGCGCTGCTCGCACATCTATTCAAAGAGGGAAAAATGTAACCACCCTAATTTGGTCTACTCTGACCATAGACCCTATTTTCCCTAAGTGTGATCATACCCCCAATTATGTCAAGACAATTCCTCAATTTACTGGCATAATTTGTTTAAATCAAATTTAATTTCCTAAAGTGATTTAATCACTAAATCACATTAATTGCCTTAGCCAATCCAATCAGATCAATTCAATTCAAATCAAAAACATGGCTAAGTTAATTAATTAAAAAGAATTAAATAAAATCCTAATTACACCTCATCACTTGCAAAAGCCAATCCCCTAGCCTAATTAATCTAATTAATTGGCTATAGTCCTAATTAATTATCAAAAGCAAACAAAAGCTTAAATAATTAATTTCCCTATTATTGAATGAATATATTAAATATATAATTCATTTCATTAATATTCCCTTTAACCCCTAACCTAACCTATCTCAACCACCTTAACTCCTAGGTTTGAACTAATCCCAACCTCTTCACCCATGCTAAGCCTAATTCTAATCTTAATCCCATCCTAACCCACTTCCTAATGATGTCACATTCCTAAACTGTTGATTAGGAATTCAACTCATTTCAAAAATTTCACATTCTCAAGCTCCCCTTCCCTCAAAGTCCACTTTCTCAAGCTTGGACTTACACCCTCACCATGCTTCATTAAAGCTCTCATTAATGCATATACCCTCACCATGCCTCATAAATGCTATCCCTCATTAATGCTCTTACACATGCATTTAATGAGCCTATCTCTCCTCTCACTCATAAATTCTTCTATAAATTGAATGAGTTTTAAGCTCAATGGGCCCCTAATTTTGGATTGTTGAAAGCATTGTTATGTTGTTCATATTATTAGCAATTTACATTGCATTATAGCTTTCACGTTATGCATTCTTATAATCTTCATTTATAGAGATTAAAATGCATATTTCTTGAGCATATAGATTAGTTTCATTTGAATCTTTCATTCTAGGATTGTATATGTCACTGGCAAATGCATAATCTAAGGGCAATTATAGCATTTTTCATACTCCTAGATAGGAAGCAAAAGGTCAATTTTAGTGATTGATATGCTTTCTAACCTTTGTTTTTCACTAATGCAATGACTTATTGAAGTATTGTGTTACAGCTACAGGAACCACAAAATAACACACGGATATATTGGTACTAGATTGGATATCTAATTAGCATAAACAATAGGTCTAACAAAGCTTGGATGTAGTAGTTTCTTCAATTCAGCTTTGACCAATAGTGCAATCTTTGGATGCATATTTTGTAGCTTATGTTTGTATGGCTTTGCTGCCAGCTTAAGCGCAAAATTATGTAGGAATAATTATGGATCTAACACAGACATGTCAGAGTATGAACAAGAAATGTTGATTTTCTTATCCTTAAAGAACTGAATGAATTTTTCTCTTTCTTTTGGTATTAATGACTCTTCCAAATGGATCATTCGTTGTGTTTCTTCAGTGCTAATATTGATTGTTATTGTCTTGTCTTCTAGTAATGGTGATTTTTCTTCTATAATGGTAATTATATCAATATCTCCATCCTTGGGCTCCTCGGAGAGGTTTTCACCTTTGTATACATCTTTTGCTTTTACTATTGTGCAATTAGAAGGTGTCTTTCAATTTTCACCTAATAGCCTTATATTTTTTTTTTATTTTACAATGAGAGGATTGATATAACTCCCCAAATTATGTTGTGTTGTCCAATCCAATTTTGAAACATGCCTTGTGGTCTCTCATAGGTATGCCTTGTCTTAATCTAAAAAATTCAGCAATAGCTTCATCATTCTCAAAAATTTCTATGGTCGGTGGATTTTGTTGTTCCCAATCTATAACGTCAGGGTAAATAAAAGCTATGTTGTCTTTGGTTTGGAAGGATGAAATTGGGAGTTTGTTTAGGGTATTGACATATGATTTAGATACTGATTCATGAGTTTTAGATGAGGATGAGGATGAAGGTTCCGATCAAGCCCAAAATTCTACGATCTACGCTCGTTGGCCTGTGGGCCTATCTTGTAAAGAGAGTCGGGAAATAGAAGTGTTAAGGTGAAAGGTGTTGGTAGTGTGGGGGTAATTCCACTCATATTCATTCAATTTTGTGTCTAAATGGAGTTCCTCAAATGTCTCAACTTTGTTATAAACATAAGCATTAATATTATAGGGTAGCGAGATATTCGTGATGCCTTATGTCCGTGGTCTATAACCTAAGTCACATTGCTTAAATTTTTGGGTAGCTACAATTGGCTTGATAATTCTGTGTTCCTTTTTTCCTAATCCAGAGCGTCAATTATACCCTTGTTTTTGGACAATGGTATACCCCGATCCATATTCATTTACTAATTTTTTTACCTCGGGGGTTTCTTCATCTATATACAACCAGAAAGATAAATTGTCTTTTATGATCTCTTCATGAATGTCTCTCCATCTTATAAAAATTGTTGGTGGATAGATAATTAATATCTTTTTCTCCTCAAAATAGGTTGATTGGGCTTTCCATATTAATGGGGTGAGATTGGTAGCTTGCATACACAGAAGAAATCTCCGTATGAGTATTCTCTACATCCATTTTCTTTGACTTGGATTTTGAGCTCTGGTGTGGGTAGTTCAGTTGATTTTGATAGGTCTGCACAATCTATGTGTTGAGATGAAGAGGCATCAAATGCCTCCTATTTGTTGGGTACTTGATTAGCAATAGGTCCTATAAGATTTGTGTAGTAAAGAGAAGGATCTCTATCACTAGGCACGATGATCTCAACTCCATTGTGATGAAATTTTAAGCATTGATGATAAGTAGATGGTACCAATTGCATGGAATGGATCCATGGTCATCGCAAGAGCATGTTGTAACCCAACTCTAGGTCCAGTACTTGGAATGTTGTGTCTTGTGTTGTTGGACCTAGTCTGATTAGGAGGCTTATTACACCTCGGGAAGAATGTTCTTCATCATCATATTATCTTCTTATGATATTCTTGGTACCATCTACACAACTATCAGAATAGACCAGTGCCTTTACCAATTTTAGGGTACATATATTTAGACCTGCTTCATTATCTATCAAGCCTCATCTAATTTAGGGAGGTGAACAAAGACTTCAAGGTGCAAAGGATCATTATGAAATATTTTATGGGTTGGGATATCTTTCTCAATGAAGGACACATTATGTTGTGTGGATAGATTTCCCACCATATCTTGAAACTCATCAACATTTATGTCTTTCAAAATAGAGGCTTGTTACAGGGTTGCATCTAATGCTTCTTCTTTTTTTGGCAATGTGTGAAGCAATTCATAGATGGAAATTTTTTATGAGGTCTTCTTCGGATGGTCTAATAGGTTATACTGACATGGTGGTGAGTTAGACAATTTATTTGGTAATACAACTTTTGACAGGGCTCCTTGCACTGTGATTTTAGAATGATGGGTAGTAACAATACAATAGGTCTTGAGACCTCAGATAGTAATAGTGTTTATAGTCATCAAGATTAGGTTTGGGATAGGTGAATTTTTCCCTATTTTCATGTATAGAAGTGGAGGCCTTACCTTTACCATGATCCATCAGTGGATTTGCGAAGGTTTTGTGATCTTTATTGGTGGTGCATGTATTTGTGATAACTTCTATTTCACCGTGATCAATGAAATCCTAGACAATATGCTTCAATTGTATGTAATTTTCTTCCTTGTGTCCCTTAGTTCTATGATAGTTGTATGTGTGAAATTTACATACCTTTTGGTCACAAACACTCAATAGATCATTACATGCATGGTTAGCTAAATGAAATCAAATAACGACATATAAACCATACTAAATTGATCGATTTCCTCTTAAATGATGCGAGTATGATTGCTCTCAAATTTTTCAAGCATTACCAGTGACTTGACTACACCAAGACAGAGGATTTGAACATGAATGCATGCTTAATATATATTTTTGAATACAAATATGCTGAAAATTAATCTAAATTGATGATAAATAATAAACAAATTAAGCTAGACGATATCCATGATTCAATACTAAAATCTAATATGCAAGATGAAATTTAAACTAGAATGATTTGATGCATAATTAATCAAAAACAAACTAGCATGAAAACAATATTACTCAATTGCAATATCCTCCTAGATGATTGTAATGATTTAATAGGTGAGAACCCGATTTTATAGAAAATCTAGATAAAAGCGACAGTTAAGATTAATTGATAAGGAGTGGTTAAGATTCTCCCAGAATTAGCAAAATCCATGTGAGCTTGAGCTGATTGGCTGATTTCTTGAGTGATTTATCGAGATAAGCTTTTATTGAATGTTTTTCTAATTGATTTATTCAGCTTTCCTTTTTTCAACTCTAGATTTGATTTTTTCCTTTATTTTATTCCATTTTGCTCCTTTTTCTCAAATTTTCATTCTTTTTCTCAAATTAATCTCCTTTTTATGATTTAATGGAAAATTAATTAATTTAATTCATATGCTAGGATATTTAATAAATAAATTGGATTAAATTGATTCAATTGTCAGATAATGTTGATATTTGGGATTTTGATTGATTTAGTGATTAAATATAGCCTAGAGATCATATCAGGTTGAATTGAAGAATAGAATTGCCTTTGGTTAGGACTTTGATGATTAAAGATCGATTAATCAAGCTTAGGGGCTTATAGTTTAGAAGACCATTTTTGGGTGATTACATTTTCCCCTTTTTGAATTAATGTGTGTGCAGTGTGTTAATTCAAAGAACATCTATTGTTGAAGCACATAATAGTTTGATATGAAGTGATGAAACTATTCTCGAGGAGATAAATCGACTCCAAGCTTGATTGGACGAAGACCAATTGAATATTCAAAAGATACCAATTCTGAACCTGATGGAACTAGAACCAATGAAGAAAGATCATAATGCTCAGACTGATGTGAGGTTATGAGATTAAACATCTATCTGATGATCATGGTGACAAATAACTGATTTGATGTGAAGTGATGAAATTGATCAATGTCAGAAAGATTCTCAAATCATAAGATTGGTTCAAAAGAATAACCATCTTCATGAGGTGCGATGAAATTGATTACCATTAAGAGACTGGTCAAGATAATTGACTTGATATGGATCCTAATGAAGCTAATTTATCATATTTAAGAAGATAATATTAGATTGATGTGATGCAATGATATTGATTACCCCTAGAGATTCGACTGCATTTCAATAGCTTAGATGTCTTTCCAAGTGACTTCATTAGAAGTGATGAAATCACTCTCTCAAAAGGATCAAAGAAACATCAACTTGATATGGATTTTGATGAAGTTGAGATGCCCCTAGCAATGAGCTCTTGGTTGATTGACAGCTTTTTTCTTTAACTAAAAGAGGGGTAAAATTTTTATTGAATACCAAAGAGTACAGAACAACAAAGGAAACAAAGAGTACTAAAGAGCTTTATCCTGGTCAACAATTTGAGCCAGCTTATGAGATAAATCAGGGGGAAGCATCCTATGATCAGAAATATTCCAATCCAACGCGTGCTCAGAAGCCCATTTAGCCAAGCAATCAGCCACACCATTCCACTCCCGAGGGATATGCATAAAAGACACAGAATCTAGAGAATTGCATAACTGAGTGATCTATTGAATAACCTGAGCCAAATGCCAATCCACATCCACAAGATTCCATTTATTCAATAAATTCACTACCACCTGCAAGTCAGTCTCACAGGTAATTCTTCTCCAGCCACGTTGACAACACTGTTCCACTACAACCAAGATAGCAAGGGCTTCCATGAGGTTATTTGTATGGTAACCCTTGTAGATAGAGAATAGAAACTAAACATCACCAGAGCTATCACACCCAACTCCCCCAATGCCAGTCGGTCCAGGATTTCCTCTAGAAGAGCCATCAGTGTTGATTTCAAGAACTCTAGACTAGGGAGGACTCCAATGCCCCTCATGATTAACACGCTGAGAGCGCTGCCTGGCTCTATTTCTAGCATGTTTGTGGGGCATAGAGGGGGCACCGCCCTGAAGAGGAAAGGAAAGGTGTGAGTAAATACCAGCATCTCCAGGGTCCAAACCTCCATAGAAGTCACATTTTTCCAGGAGTGTTTCATGAAGAGAATGAACAATTTTCCCCCACAGGTGTCTGATCCCCAACTGCACCTCATGAAAGATCCTCCTATTTCTCTCAAGCCAAACATGCCATAAAATAAAGGAAGGGCCAATATTCCAACCAACCTTAAGAAAAGAGGTCTTGGAAGGGGGATGGCCTAGACAGTCCCAGAACTCAGACAAGGAAGAAACATGCCAGCATGAGCATCCCCACACACTCCACCAGAAGTGTCAAATCTGCTTGACAAAAGAGCACTGGAAAAAAAGTGGGAAACAATCTCTTCACTATTACGGCATAAGACACAGATGGAGGGCCCCTAGAATCCTCTCTTGCAAAGATTCTCCCAATTAAGACAGCGATTGTAAACCAAAATCCAGAGGAAAAAGTTACACTTAGGCCAAGAAAAGCTATTCCAAGCTTTCTTCCACCAAGAAACCTCTACCTTGCCAAATAGTTGCTTAGTCAGCACAAGGTACCCTGAAGAAATAGAATACTTTCTAGAAGAAGCACCTCCCCAAGCCAAAACATCAGGTTCCTATAGAGATTTGTACTCCCTAGAAGCCAAGATCTGAGAAAGCTCCAACCGATCCCCCAGAGAACCACCCGATGGCCAATCAGAAGAATTCTTCCATCTATAACCAACAGCAAGGCCTAGGTTATGAGCCTCCTTATAATGATCCACCTTATTTCATCCAATAGAAAGTTAAAAATCACAAAGAGGCTGTAAGTGTGGATGAGAGGACAAGAGAGGAGGATGCCCATTCCAGGAATCACTTCAAAATAGAGCCTCAGTGCCTCTGTTACAGATCCAAAAAAGACTTCTCTTCACCAGGTGAGCACCAATCTTGAGGGTATTCCACACCATAGAGCCTCTTTCCTCAAGAGGAAACCTAGAAACATCTGAAGGTTCAACGCCAGGTAAATACTTGTGTGACAGGATACGGGCCCAAAGCTGAGACTGACTAGAGCACCAGCGCCAATAAAGCTTGGCAGTAAGAGCTTGACTGCACAAGATAGTAGAATGAAGGTCGAGGCCTCCTTCCTTTTTTTTCCTATAGATAGTATCCCAATTGATGAGGCTCCATTTATAATTTTGCAAATTGCCACTCTAAAGAAATTGGCAAGAAAGAGCATCAAATTCCTTAAGAAAATACGTCGGGGCAGCCTGAACCATGCTTCTATACATAGGAAGGGCCTGAATCATAGATTGCAAGAGAGTCACCCTACCAGTAGTAGAGAGCCACCTATGAGTCCAATGATTGACTTTTTATCGAAGCTTTTCAATCAAGCTTTGCCAGAAAAGCCTAGGTTGTCTTCCCACCATAATAGGGACACCCAAGTAAGTCAGAGGGAGAGACTCAATCTGAAATCTCAAGATATTAGCAATCCACCGCTGAATAGGCTCAAGAGTGTTGAAGAAAAAAATAGAGAACTTTTGGTCATTGATTTTCTGACCTGAAGCAGCCAAATAAGTATCCAAAGTGAGCTGAAAGGCTTCAGCTTCCCGAATCCAAGCTCTCCCAGCAAGGGTCGTATCATCAACAAACTAGAGGTGGGAAAGAGTGGGCAGCCCATTTCCCCATCGCCAGCCCTGAATTATATTTTGGAATACATGAGAATTGATAAGTCTGCCAAGTCCGTCAGCCATAATGATAAACAAATAAGGAGAAAGAGGATCTCCCTGGTGAAGACCCGTAGAGGCCCCAAATAACTCAGATGGTTCACCATTAAGAAGGACCGAGAAGGAGGGAGTAGTAACACAGCTCCAAACCTAGCTAACCCATTCATGACTGAAGCCAAAAGCAAGAAGAACTTTCCACAAGAAACCCCAATTGACTTTGTCATAAGCCTTAGCCATATCGAGCTTGATGAACATGGCACGCTCTTAGAAGTACACATAGAGTGAATGTCTTCAGAAGCAATAACCACCCCATCCAAAATTTGTTTTCCAGCCACAAAACCCCCTTGTTCCTCAGAGATAACCATGGGAAGCCAAACTTTAAGCCTCTCTGCTAGGAGCTTAGTAATGATTTTATAGACCACATTACATAGAGCAATGGGTCGAAAGAAGTCCAGCTGATTAGTCTCTTCCTTCTTTAGAATAAGGACTAGGAAAGTAGCATTCAAAGCCCGGAGCATAGCTTTGTTGGAAGAGGATTCCTAAACCACATCCAAAAGGTCTTGATTGATAATATCCCAAAATTCCTAGAAGAATTCAACAGGGAAGCCATCAAGCCTAGGAGCTTTGCCCTTACGCAAGTTGAAGACCACCTCCTCCAAGTCAGACATACAAATCGGCCGCATAAGAGAGTCATTCATCCCCCCGGTCACAACAGAGGGAATACAGGACAAGATCATATCCTCCTCAATCTCTGTTGGAGGCAAGTCATCTGAAAAGAGAGCAGAGTAAAACTAAATAGCTTCCCTGGAAACAGCTTGAGAGGAGGTCAGATGCGTCCCATCAGAAGTGACAATAGAAGAAATGTAACTCTTGTTATGTCGAGCCTACATAGATTTATGAAAAAATGCAGTGTTCTTGTCCCCTTCTTGAAGCCAGTCAATTCGAGCCTTCTATTTCCAATAAATTTCTTCTCTAAGATCCCACTCTGCTAAATCACTAGAAGCTTGGGATTATGCTATGCCAAGAGGTTCAGAAAAACCCAAATCTCAAATCTACCTAGTAATAACATCCAGACGATCCTGATCCCTCTTCTTCATGATGTGGAGATTACCAAAACAAGTCTTGTTCCAATTCTTCAACTTCCTTTTGACATATTGTAATTTTTTGGAGAAGGAGAACATAGCAGTGCCATAGGCAGGGCCACCCTGTCTCCACCAATGAGCCATTAAATCATGGAGAGAAGAGTCTCAAAACCACATCAACTAGAACTTAAAGGGAGGCTTCTTGGGGGTGGCAACATAGCTATCCATGAGCTTAATAGGCCAGTGGTTAGAGCCTCTCCAATCAAGAATTTTAGAAGAGAGAGAAAGAGAGCCACAGTTCCAAAAGAAAGAAACTAGGAACTTGTCCAAGCGTTCTGAGATGGCATCATCTCCAACCCTTCTATTGTTCCATGTAAAGAGCCCATTAAGAGGTTTGACATCAAAGAGATGTAAAAGATCCATATTTTCCTGAAGAATCTTAGAAGAAGGACCCAAGCGAGCCAGCACACCCTGCTTCTCCTCCAGACTAATGATAGAGTTGAAATCCCCGGCAATAATCCAAGGCAAGAATGGGTGACAGATTCTAACATGCCTAATATGTGGCCAAAGCTTAATCTTTCCATGGAGATCAATAGGGGCATACACATTAGTAACAAGAATCATCTCTCCAGTTTCCAGAGAAGAGGCCACCATTGAGAGAGTCAAGTGACAAGAGATCTAGTAGAGAGGCGTAACTTTCCTAGGATCCCAACAAATGGCAAGACCACTAGAGCTCCCCAAAGCACCAACACAATGACATTGCACTAGAAACCAAATATTAGGAGCACATCTAAACATGGAATCCACTGAAAGCTTGATCTCCTGGATACAAAGGATATCTGGAGAATGATCAGCCACCAGCTCATGAATAGATTTTTGTCTGGGGATGCTATTCAAACGCATCACATTCGATGAGAGAATAATCATTGAGTAGAGTGGGGGAAATTTTCATCCATGGTCTTTATAGCCCTAGACTCTACCATTAAATCTCCTGTAAGTTTAATTTTTTCTTGATCCTGCTTTCGCCCAACTCTTGAGGGAGTAGCAAAAGAGACTTTCTTAAACAGTCTTTGCATCAGGCCCAAAGCAAGAGAATATCCCTTTCCTTTACCAAAGGAGAACACATCCTTGACCAAATCTTCCATAAGAATATCCTTTTCCTGTGGAGCAGGAGAAACCACAAGGGCACCAGACTCAGGGCCAATAGGGATATCCGGCTACTACTGAACTACAACATCCTGGTTGCCACTAAGAATAGAACTCCTCACACATGAGCCAGTAACCCCACAATGAGCATCTATAGGAATGCCTTCTTCTATGACCATGTTGTCTAGCACCTCAAATCGATTGAACCTTGAGTCCACTTGCCGATCTAGATGAGGTCGCTTCTGGCCCCTTCCCTTAGCACGGTTGCAAGAAGGGATAAAACCATCCTTATCAAGACTGGTAGTGTTTGATGTCCCTTGCCCTTGACTTTAAGTATTCATCTGAGCTTTCCCTTTACCAGTACTAACAGTCTAAACTTTCCCTTTTCTAGTACTAACATTTTGACCATTCCCCTTACCATCATTAGCCATCCTTGGGCCTAAGAACCCACCAGGAGTACCATTGCCTTTAAAGGCTTGAGGGAATTAGCACTATAAATGACCATACTCATGGAAAATGCAACATCAGAAGGGAAGGGATTCATAGTCTAGCTACTGAATCCAAGAAGAAGAGCCCAGGAAAATTTCCAAAGAATCTGGCAAAGGATTATTTAAATCAATTTCAACACAAATACAGGCATAAGAAATAACCTTTTTATCTAGTGATTGATGTGCTATAGCAGTCAGCTTCCTGAGAAAAGTAGAAATCTGTTGAAGGATATCCTCATGCCAAAACTCCAAAGGAAGCCGCGACAGGCGGACCCAAACAGGAACCCTCGAAGGGAGATCCTCGGCAGAATTGAACCCTGTATGCCAGGGTTTGATGAAAAGTCCCACATGGTCATAAAAATATGGGCCTCCCTCAAAGACCCGGTCCTGATCTGACATGCAAGAGAAAGCTACCAAAAAGTAGCTATTACCAGCCAGCATAATATCCATATCACCTTCCACCTGCCACGAATGGCGAACCCAGGCTTCCAGAACTGACAAGGAAATCTGGATACCAAGAAACTTTCATATCAATGCATGTTTGGCCAAATAGTCCACATCATCCATTACTGCCTCCAGAGGGATAACCAGCACAAGCCGATCTTGGCTACGTGGAAGGTAGCCATTAAATTTATTCAACTTCGAGCTCTCTCCAACATAAAATGTCTCCTTCGCATGTGAACTCACCCCGGGAGAAGATCCACCACCAGTTGAGGCTCCAGTAAGAGTGAGACTCTTGGAAACCCCATTCATGACCATCAAAGCCCAGCAAACAGACTCCCTCATAGTCGTATGAGAAAAACCCTCCTCAGAATCGTATCACATTGATTGACAGCTTGATTGTTTAAGACGATTTGAAATTTTTTCTCGATTTTGAAGATTGATTGCTAATGTAATGAGCATGCCCCCTCAGGAGAAAAATTGAAATGAAATGACCTAGAAAAGATTTGATCTAATTCTAATTGGTTTATATATGTTTAGGAACACATTTTGTACTTGATTAGGGTCTTGTTGACCAATTTTGACTAGGTTTAACCATGGTTGACTAAAATTGAGGACATAGATTGATTGAGAAATGATTTGAAAGAATTTTGAGTTGGTTTTATATTATGAAGATTGATTGCGCAAGCAGTTAACTACATTTGACCATAATTTTGATTTGATATTTTGACTAGAAAAGTGATATCAAATTTTGATTTTGATCCCAAAAATGGACTCGGGACCATCAAAATTATATACAATTCAAAGAGAAACGTTATCATGCCAGAAACACTTGAAATGCAAAACCTAACATGAATGCAATCTAGGACTTAGTCATTGGTTTTAAGATGTTATTTTTCATCACTGAGCCCTTAAGACACGAAATGTCGATACAACCCTCACTAGTGAGGCAACCATGAGGATATCAATATGACATTAATTGGATTAAATATCAGAGATAGACATAGGCACCAAGGCATAAAGTGTTAGGATGACCTGAATGTCACGTCCTTTTGATATTACAAGTAAACATAAGCACTGGGGCATAAAGTGCCAAGATGACCTGAATGTTTCTTGCATGCAAACACACTAGACAAAATAGAGATCTTTCTTTTCCTATGAAATAGTGATTGTTTTTTCTCCAATGACCCTTTTATCGTTCATAACCTCGGACGAATTTAGCATGTATACCCATACGTTCACATCCTAGGGTAAATATTTAGATTACACAATATTAATAAATTACTCAAAATAGACAAGTAAATAATTCCAACTTCACTATAGCGTATAAATAAAGAGATTTGAGGTATGTGTGGCATTTTCACCTTGATCTAAAGGCACTTATTAAAACCCAATTTATTTCACGTTTCCAGATCATCATAACCATACCCACAAGCAGAAAATGAATAAAAGTATTATGGCCCTAGTACTTGCTTCTCTAGTCAAGATAGACATCTTTGAATCACTCACAGAGAATAATAAGAAAAATCCAAATGAAAATACAACATTCAAAGAAAATTTCAGCATATCATAAATAGTTTTAGTGATTGTTTATGTTTTATGAAGATGATTGTCTATATATTTTTGTGTGTTGTTGAGATGTCAGTGGCAAAACCCTGCAATGGGAAGAGATAGGAAACTTACTCAGATTAGAAAACCAGGTGCAACTAATACAATGATGACTTGGTTAAGACTGCTACAACATTGAGATTGAACAGTTTGATTTCCCTAAGACTGTGACGTTGATTAGTTTCAAGCCATGAAGGTTCTAGGAAGAACCAAGGTATCACAAAAGTGACTATAAGATATGTACAAACTATAGCAGAAGCCTATGAAGGATGGAAATTCTAATAACTGTGTTGATAGATGGAGCGTTGAATTACAAGAGGTGCATGTTGACTAGGTTTTCACCTGCTTGGCGGAGATTCTATTTTTGCTACCGAGGTGCTTGTTTATCAGGTTTTCACCAGGGTACTTTTTCTTATTTTTGATTTTTTTTGTATTTTTATCTTTTTCCTTTTTTTATTTATTTTTGATATTTTGATTTTTTTGTTATTATCAAGGTGTCTATCGCTAGGTTTTTCTCAGGATAATAAATTTTTCAGGACTTTTTCCAATTTTTACATTTTTCAGGACATTTGAAGTTGTACATGTTGTTGGACCAAAGAATGTTAACTATATAATTTCTTTAGATGGATGGTGTTTATAGGTTCATGGATCTATTCTCCTTCTTTCATTAAGAGTTGATAAGCTCCAAAGCCAAAATATTGCAATAATTATATAAGGACCCAACCAGTTAGGTTCAAACTTGCATTTTTTCTCAATGTTGTTTATTCCTAGGATTCTCTCTTAAAACAAGTTCACCAACCTGAAATTCTGTGTCAAACTTTCTTTTTGTAGCCTCTAGACATTCCATTTTAGTAAGTCCTAAGGTAATTGAATGTCACTTGTCGACGTTCATCCAGCAACTCAAGTTCTTGCAATCTAGATACTCTATAGTCTTCATTTGTTACAAGACCCTACAAAGAAAATCTTAGAGATAGAATTTCAACTTCAATTGGTAATACTGATTCTGCCACATATACCAATGCAAAAGGTGTAGCTCCAGTAGGTATTCTGATACTTGTTCTGTAACCCATAGAGTCGGATTAAGATGAAGATGCCAATCCTTTCCTCATTTATTTACCATTTTGTACATAATAGTAAGTAGGGTTTTGTTGGAGGATTCATCATGTCTGTTACCTTGAGGGTAGTAGATAGAAGACCAATGTTGTTTGATTATATACTTGTCACAGAGCTCATCCATATCCTTGTTTTTTAACTTCCCTCCATTATCAGTCATAATCGAGGAGGGGATCCCATACCTACATATAATATAGTCAAGGATAAACATAGCCACCTATTTTTCGGTAGCTTTGATGAGTGGAACCACTTCAAACCACTTTATAAAGTACTCAGTGGTCGTGATGATAAACTTATGACCATTAGATGAAGAAGGATATATTTGACCGATGAGATTGAATTCCCACTGTTGAAAGGTCCAATGAGTGATAAAGGGTATGAGGTCCCTTTCTGAAGCATGTATGAGATTACTATGTAGTTGACATTTCTTACAGGTACATTCTTAGCAAATTTGATAGCTTATTTCTCCATATTCAACCAATAGTAACCAACCCTTAGTAGTTTTCTGGCTAGAGTTAGACCATTAGAGTGAGATCTACAAATGGATTCATGGACTTTAGCTAATGCATGTTGTGAATCTTAATGTTCTAAACACCTAATAAATATACCATCTAAACCTTTCTTATATAGTTCATTAGCTATAATGACATACTATGAGGCATTTTGAATCAAGTATCATTTCTCATTTTGAGTAAGGTTATCAAGAATAATTTGGTTATGTAGGTATGATTAGACATGGATATATTGAGATGAGTTATGTCCAATGATAGAATGGACCATCTGGGAGTCAGGTGATTTGTAGGCAGGATAGGTTAATGCTTACACTAGGAACTCATAAAGGAACTCATTTTCTTGTAGCTGTAACATTGATGCAAGTGTAGCCATAACATCAACTGTCTTGTTTTATGATCTAGGTATTTGCTTAAATGTGATGAAGACAAAGTATTTTTTAATATTGTCAACCATATTTTTGTAGGGCATCATCTTTTCATCCTTAGTTTGATATACATCATCAATCTAGTTGATTACAAGTTGAGAGTCACCGTAAATATGTAGCTCAACAACCTTCCATTCAATATTCATTTTAATTTCATTCACCAAGGCTTCATATTCTATAATATTGTTAGTACAAGGAAAGAAGATCTTGTATTCCTTGGGGAGTGAATATTTATGAGGAGTTATAAAGAGAACTCCACCACCAGAGCCTATTTGAGTGAACGATCCATAAAAGAACACTTCCCAAGATTGCTCAGTAAGATGCATGATAAATTCATCTAGAAATTCAATATTTAGAGGTTGATAATCTTGAAGAGGAGCATCAGCCAGTTGATCAATAATTGCTTGTCCTTTCATAGCTTTTTTTTTCTACATACTCAATATCAAATTCACTGAGTACCCTAACCCATTGAGCCAACCTACTTGTTAGTGTTGCTTTACTTAAAATATATATTAATGGATAAATCTTAGCAACCAGTTTGATAGAGTGTGTAATCATATAGTGTCTCAATTTTTGTGAAGCAAAGACCACGGCTAAGAAAGCTTTCTCAATAATAATGTAGTTCATCGCATATGACACCAATGTCCTACTGATGTAATATATAGCTCGTTCTCTTTTTTTCTTATCATTTTGAGCCAGGAGTGGCCCCATTGATGTAGTTGTAGCTGATATATAAAGATTTAATGGATTTCCTCGAATAGGAGGCATCAAAATAGGTGGATTTGCAAGATATTCCTTTATCTATTTCAGTTTCTTATCGTATTATTCATCCCACTTGTAGGTTACTCATTTTTTTAATCTCTTTGTGAATGGTTGAGATTTATCTACCAAATGAGAAATAAACTGTCTGATTGATTGTAATCCTCCTTGTAGAGTTCTCATTTGAATTATGTTCTTTGGGGATTGCATTTCCATGATAGCCTATACTTTTTATGGATAAACTTCCATACCTTTAGCTGAAATAATATACCCTAAAAGTTTTCCAGATGTAACATTGAATGAACACTTCTTAGGATTTTACCTGAGTTTGAATTGCTCCATTCTATCCAAGATTAGACCAAGTTTTTTCTAGATGCATTGATCTTTGCATAGATTTTACCTAGGTGGCATCTACATAATTTTCCATATTTTTCTACATCATATCGTGAAATATTGTATTTATGACTCTCTAATATGTAGCACCTGCATTATTTAGGCCAAAGGGCATGAAATTCCTGCAGAATATTCCCCAAGCACAAATAAACAATGATTTATCTTGATCTTCAAGTGTAATTTTGATCTGATTATAGCCAAAAAAAGTCATCCAAAAGAGAGTACATTTCGTATCCAGTTGTCATGTCCACTATCATTTCAATATTAGGGAGTGGGAAATCATCCTTAAAACATGATTTGTTCAAGTCTATGAAACATATGCACACACAGATTGATTTATCTGGTTTAGAAATAGGTACAATGTTTGATATCCATTCAACATAGTCAATAGCTCGGATGAATCCTACTTTAAGTAAAATTTCTAGCTCAACTTTAACAAGTAATGAAACATAAGGATGCATTTTACAAAGTTTTTTCTTTATAGGTTTTACTCAAGGAGCAATAGAAAGATGATGCATGCTAAGATCAGGATCTAGACCCGACATGTCAGAATATTTTCATGCAAAGTTGAACTTTTTTTCTTTGAAGAATTTAGTAAACTCTTTCAATTCTTGCTTTGATAATGATTGAGCTACATATACAATGTGTGGAGTTTCCTCTATTCCAATATTCACAGGCTATGTTGGTTCAATAAGCATTGATGATCATTCCTGAAAGTGACTAAACAAAACATCAAGTATCTCATGTTTAGGCACCTCGGAGAGGTTTTCACCGTCCGATATGTCTTTTCTTTTTACTATTTTTGGTTTTGATACTGCCAGAATGTGGTTTTTTCCACCAGAACTCTTGTTTCTTTCCATTTTATTCTTTAGACTAAGATACTTGTGTAGACACCTAAAAATGATTACCAAAACTTAATCAAATTTAACTCTCTTCTATGCATTTTTAATTAAATAGTTACACATTATTTAATTAATTTATGTTAATCACCTAGATCAATTAATTTAATTAAGTTTTCTATAGTCTAATTAATCTAATGGAAACCCACAACCATTTAATTAATTAAATCCCCCTTCTTTTGTTAATTTAATAAATATACTTATCTATTTAAATTAGTTCACTTTATCTTGTTATCCCATTTGTGATTAAATAGATCATATTTAATCTATTTAATCACATGGATCATAACTTTAACCCCAGCCTAACCTTTCTTAATTCACCTAACCCATGGTTCTAACTCAACCCAACCCCTTCACACATGCTAACCTCTCATAATTAGTTAATTAACCTTGATTAACTAATTAACCCCCTCCTTTAATTCTCTCTCCTCCCATCACATCCTCCCACTTTCCCTCTAATAATTCCTAAACCAAGCCTAATCACTCTCTAAACATTTGCACAATCCTAATCCAAGGATTACGAAATCCTAATCCTCACTCAAGTCAACCCTCTTGTCACATCCCTCAAATCCCCAACCATATGCATTTAAGTTTTCCTTAAATGATTTTGCATCCCTCTTACACACTTCATCCTTCTTTTACATCTTTGTCCCCTCTCACATCTCCCAAAATGGTCACATTTCCCCATTCTTCCAAACCTCTCTCATTGTGACACTTGTCACAATGGGAGGCATTTGAGAAAGCACAATCCATGTGCTCTCTCTCAACTGCATCTCCACCCTTCCTCAAGTTTGTATCTTGAACCTCCATTTAACCCTCCTCTTGCCTATAAATTGAAGGCTCTATCCTTCACAAATCATCCACCTTTTATGCAAAGTTATCATGCCATTTTGAAGATAAAAAAATCTATCATCTTAGCCTTACTATGCCAAAATATTTGCAAAAACCAATCCTTGAATCTCGAGCATCAACATTTGAGCACACATCCAATACATTTGGACAAATCCACACATCAAGGAGGCTCCATAGCTTAAGAAGGTTTGCACATTCGTAGGCTCTTTTATGGTATTTTTTGTCTACTTTTGTCTAATCTAGATGTTTGTTTGAGTGGTGTTGTTGAATGTTTTATTAACTTATTACATTCTTAGTTTACTCACTATTTTTACTCACATTTTGTTACACCCAGTGGGACCCACTTCACATATCATTTTTCTCATCTTTCTTGCATTAAGAACTAACCCAAAACTAACAATTGTATCTTTTTAGTGTCTTTTTGCAAGGTTTTTTGGTGTTTGCAAGTTGGAAAGGGAAGAATAGGTGATTTTTTTCTCGCGAATATCGTCACTTTTTACACAGCCCAAAATTTAAGATCTGGCAGGAACGTGGGAAGGCTCGGTGGGAACGCAAGCAGAGTTGGCGGGATTGCGATCCCGCAGACTATTCTTTTTCAATAGGCCAAGGGCTAGTTCCTTCCATTTTTCCTCTACTTTATCCATTTTTGTCAGTCTGGCAAGAACGTGGTTTGACTTCACAGGAATGTCGTCTGAATTTTTGTACAACCTAAGATTTTCATTTTGTATGAACTATTAAAAAAATTGTAAGGTCAACCACCCACGGGATCGTTGTTTGACCTGGAGGGAATGTGGCTTGACTAGGCGAGATTGATGTTTGACCCAGCAGGATCATTTTACTGACTGTATCCTTTCTTCTATGCAGGTCTACCAAATTGCATGTACAGACGGTAGGATTGTTGTCTTAATTTACAAATTAAAAAAAAAAAAACTCACTCATTTTAATTTGGTAACTTTAAATGAATTCACACTTGGTTTTGGTGCACTAAAATAAACAAAGGGATAAAAAGAGACTATCAAAATCAAACACTTCAATTTGGGTTTCTAAAATCAAATCATCACTCTCGAATACCTAAGGGACAAATGAACAAAGAAAAAAATACTTTGATTTGGGCATAAAATGAACTCACACAATCTTGAGTGCTAAAGTAAAGAAAACACATCCTTTCAAGAAAATTTTCAAAGCATTTTGGAAGAAAAGAACCTTACATGCTAATCACAAGTATTTGATGTCATAGATAGAAAGCACTTAGATAATTAGTTGTCAATTTAGAAAGAGTTAGTTCTTGGTGTGTTTGAAGGAGTGTTTTTCAACACTTCCTTAGAGCTATTTTTATTTCATTGCAAAACATTGCTAATAAGTGATGTACTATAAGTAGCTTATATATGTATCCTCTCCCCTCACCTTCATGGACCTTGGGTGATGAGAAAGGTTAAGTTGCTTATTCTACTTCTAGAGAGGTGTGTCTAAAGGGTGAATTTCCCCTTTAGAGGACAACCTCAAACTGGTAATCCCTTCGCTCGGTATAGAAATAAGACACTGAACAAATACTTGTCTTACATCCCACCAAGCTTGGGAGATGCATGTTGATGGTAGTCCGTACTAGGTAAAGTATCCCTAGCATATCAGCATGGTCAAAAAGGCTCTTAATTGAGTCACGCGTGTACAAACTGATTTGTGGGCCGCCACAAAATCTTACTATAAGTTGTTTAAGCTAGTAGCCTACTCGTTTCACCCCCAAAAACTTGATAATATTTGTGCAAAGAGGATAGTAACCTTCCCAAGATCACTCGCACATTCATGCCACCTTGAGCATTTGAATTCAGATAATATGGCATCATGACTGGAGCCATTGCATACTTGGTTATGCTTGTATTTTTTTAGCTCTCATGTGTGTGCCTACATTTGCAAGCATGCATTTTTGGAGTTAAGCCAATTCCTTAAGGTATAAATTATTTTTGCTTGTCTTCAATGTTACCAAACCTATGAAAAGACTTTTAGAACATACACATTTGAAAGCTCCAAGTATTTTTCCAAAGAGATCAAATCTTTGTTATTCTTGCAAGGTTGCTTTGTCCCTTACAAGACTGCTTGCTCACTTATCCTAAAAACACAATCATTGTTCCAAAAGCAACCAAGGTAAACTTATCGTAGTCACTGCATAGTTCCATAGATTCAAACTTTTCCATTATTATCAAAATTGTGCATGTGTTAGATTTAGGTAAACACAAGGCAAAAATCTAACTACCTCACATATATTGAGAGAAAAGAGTCACTAACCAAGAAACCAAGAAGTACCATCATATTGTAAAGTTTGTCCAACAAGAGATCCAATAACTTGAAAAGTATGATAAAATCATTTTCACCAACAAACTTTCATGATTCATGGCAAGTATAACCTAAACTGCACCTTTATCAACTTTGATAGATATGACTAGTTGGCACATCACAACAACCTATCCATTTACTCTACTCACGAGCCTGGATCTCCATCATTTCATTTTTTTCATCCTAGTTCATTTCCTTTAAGTAAGCAATTACCCAATCAATCAAGTCACATCCAATATCTGAATCTGTATCCTAGAATCAAAACATCCCAACCTCTGTGTCACATCCTTATGAGTTGCGTGAAACCTGCATCTTATTCAAATCCATCCATTAGCTCTTCTCCTTGACTAAGCATTATCTATGATAGCTCACTATGTCCTTGTGGCCCCATCACCTTGATCCAAAGGTTGGTTTGCATTGACATAGAATCCCATCCTCTGAAAGATCACAAGTTTATCCTAGGTCAACAAAAATCACATCCATTTGAGTGTACATTAGGAAAAGAAACTCATCATCTTCATGACACTAGACCATCCATAAAATATTTAGGACATCCTCATTAGTTCAGGTTTTCATCATCATCCTTAAGTAATCATTCACATATCCAATCCTAAGTCCTGCATCATCACCATCCTTAGCTCATCCTAGGAAAATTTGCACATTGTCTTTTAGAAGGTCTTTTATCTCTAAGTATCAGCTTGCATCATCCACCCTAGCAAACATTCCATGCCACCTGAAACTCACTCCAAGAAGAGGAAGGATATGGACCCAAATCTTGCCGCTAGTCTTCCTAACCCAACAATAGATCCGAACAATGTCATGGTCTCTTTTGACCTCCAAATTCAAAGTGCAAGCCAAAAATGTGTGGACTGATCCTACTAAGGTCCCTACCACCAGTTCCATTGAAGCATTTATGCACCATCTTGTACATGCTCACATGGTTAGTGCCATCATATGCCACAATAGTGTGGCCATACTTGCTAATTATCAATGCGAAGGTATCCCCCTTCCACCCAGACTCTGACTATATCATATAGCGCATCCCATACATATCATGACTGGCATGTTCCAACCCATAGTGGAGGAAATCATTGGCCCAAGCTATAGAATATCTCAAATTGCCTCACTTATCCCTACTTGCTCCAACCAACCACTACCTAACCCATAGTGCATACTGCAACACAATCAGTTCTCTTCTTCATTATGGGAGCATCCTCCTCCAATCATCCTCCACCTCCAACATCACAACCAATCCAATTCTCATAACCCACTGCTAACCCCACAGTCATTGCGCAACCTACCACCTCTCAGCTAATTTCCACTCAACCAATCATCTCCCAACCACTAGTCACACAAACCACCACCACTTCTATGATAGCATCATTTCCTTATTTCATCCCACTACCACAACAACAACAACTGCATTTCACCACAAGCATTCCACCTACGGGAGTCTTTAACCAACCCTTGTTCCCTCAAGGTCCAACATTCCATGCTTAGCCAATAGTGTCATCTCAAAATACTCTAGCACACCAACCCAACATCCAAGCACAACCTCATGTATCCACTTCACAACAAGCTTCCCAAGATCCCCAAACCTCGCAAGCTACCACTTCCTCCACTTGGCATTATTCCCAAGAAGCACTAGAAGCCCTTGGGATCCCTACATATTCACATATCACCAATCCACCTACCTCCCAAGCACAACCACAATTCTTCAATCCTTTCACCCAGAAAGCACAAACCCAATAACCACCATTCACTATCTACTTTCCCATGCCACCATTCATAGTAGCTCAAACTATTCCACCTCCCCAACAGCCAAATGCTTCCATAAGCACTAACCCTAGCATCAATCTACACAACACCCATCCATCATATGGTGTTGCTAATGCCCAAATAAACTACATAGACCAATTATAGACTTGCCCAACCTATCAGGTTCCATAACTAGCACAACCCATCTATCAACAGCCAATACAACCCATCTATCAGTAGCTAGCACAACTTATCTATCAAAAATCCTTGCAACCACAACCAACTTTGCCCCATTTCTGCAGCAGCACTATGCCCAACCACACCAACCAACAATCCCTTCACAGCCTACTTATGCAGTCAGACCCTCTCCCTACCATATGCCACAATATCCCCCACAAAATCCTCCATACTCCCCAGCTCTGTTCGACCCATATCAGGCACCTGTCTCCAACATACTAGGGGCACCTACTCCAACACTTGTCAACATAGAGTGGGAAGAACTGAAAAATTCCCTCAAAGAGATTCGAGCAGGGACCGAAAGCAAGACATTCAAATTTGAGGAGGTATGTCTCTATCCATTTGACCATTCCATTACAACAGTCCCCCTCCCAAAGAACTTTGAAAGCCAAAGATTTGACAAATATTGGGGGAGGGGAGATCCTGTCAGCCACATTAAAGAGTTTTACATGGCTTGTCAATAGGTTGCATATAATGATAACTACCTAATATGCCTCTTCCCAAAGAGCCTAGGAGGAACCACCCTAGAATGGTTCTAAAAGATCCCTTACGCCACTATGTCCACATTTGCGAAACTATTTGAGAAGTTTGTAGCCCAATATGCGCACAACATAGAGAGTGGATTATCTCTCCTAGACCTATGTAATTCCAAGCAAAAAGGTGGGGAAAGATTATTATATTACCTTCAAAGATGGAAGGGACTCACCATGAGACTGTCTTACCAACCCCCTAAAAAGCACCTTATCGATAATCTGCACCCTAAGTTGGCTCACCACATGTAAATGAACTGTCTGCAAACTTATCAAGAGATCTGAGAGAAGGCAATGGATCTCAAAAGGGGCCTCCTAAATGATGGCACCATCAAGCATTATAAAGAACCCCAACCTGACAGGACCAATAATGATTGATCCCATTATTGGAACAAAAACAAAAGTGTTGTGACTAATGGTGCCACAGATACCAAACATGTCTAGATCATTGTGGCTGGTCCTAAAGCCCCCACACCAGCATATCAGCAATGACCACCAACATATCAACAACCCACTTATCAACAAAATACATACCAATAAGAAGCACCTAACTACCCACCTCCTAGAACAAGTTATCAACCAAACTGTCAACCTCTAGTAAATCAAATGAACGCTATATCATTCCAGCCATGACAACCCAAACTCTGAGCCTTGAATACATGGAAATGTATGTTTACCCCATTTGGTGAAGCCATAGATGCCATCTTCCACCAAATGGATAAAGCTAACATGATTACATATCTGTAGACCCAACCTTTTGATGATTTTACTCCTAAGACAACATGGTATAAAGATAATGAGTATTATGAATATCACCATGTTAAAGGACACGCCACCATGAAGTGCATGAAACTGAAGCACTATATCCAGGACCTCATTTACCATGAAGAGATAATTGTAGAATCTCTAGCAGATACCTTAGCCAATGCTAACTTGTAGATATACCAAAATAGACTTTGTCAACACAACTTCGGTGAAGGACCCACCAATCCCGCTTCACCCCTGAACCAAGGGAAGAGTAAGAAGGGAGATCATGTCTATAAAAATGATTACACCAATGCCTACATCAACTATGAAAAATTCATCAGTTGTATCTCCCAAGTCAAACCAACTATAAATGTAATCCATGTCAATGGCGTTGACAGTCAGTGCATAATCACTACCCATAGGGGAAGAATCTCTATCGCAGGTACCACTAAAACTTCATCTTCTAGTTCACAATAAAATCTCCTGGAACACCTTGGGAACACACCTGCATAAATCTTCATCCTAGATCTTCTTTGCACTTTTCCCATCCATCAGGAGATTCTTAACAAAGCCCTGCAAGAATCGTAGGTCCTGAACAATATTGACCCCAATCAATTCCAATCCCTTGTAGGCCATCTATCAACATCCAATAGTATCTCATTTAGGCCTTCTGATATGCCTTCCATCGAGCTTGGTCACAATCTTTCACTCTGCATAACCGTCATGGTCAAGGGATTTGTCATTAAATGAGTCATGATAGATAATGATTCAGCCCCGAATCTATGCACTTTGAAATTCATAAATCAGATGGAATACACAGAAGATGACATAGATAATGATGTCATAACCATCAAAGCATATGATAAATTGGAGTGCACATATGAAGGTACTATCTCACTACCTATCTGGTTAGGCCCAGCAGTACAAAACACAATATGCCATGTTGTTGATCTTTACCTCCTTTTCAAAATTCTCCTCAGCCGCCTGTGGCTTCATACCATGCAGGTCATTCTTTCCATCTTCCATCAATGCATCAAGTTCCCCTACAATGGATCTGAAGTCACCATCCACACAAATCCCTAGCACTTTGCATACTATCATACATTGGAAGCCTCCTTCCCTTATTCAATTTGTTGTCCCAGAATTGACATCTGTACTTCCATTGCTAGTTCTTCCAGATCCTATGTTGATCCAGAAATTATCCTCTCATCCACTCTCTCCACTGTCAAGATCAACAACAGAGGCTATGGTGAATATAAACTATCTTGGGGACTTTCCTATGGACCCAAACACACAAGGATTCCCATCCCATCAAGAATCACCAGAAGAAAGTGAGCCACAGTCAAAAAAATTAGGACCCTCTACATTCATGTCCCATGGCATCTTAAACAGCAAGGAAATGGAACTTGACATCAATAGATGGTTATATCAAGATCCTTGGGCCCCTGAAAAAATCTCCTTGGTTATTTCAAAAACAAATACCCACACTCCCACAAGATAGCATTAGAAAGGTGGAATTACCAAGGAGGCATCTTAGGTCGCGAGGAGGGTGGAATGAAGGCTCCCATTGAGCCTCGTTGCTTGCCAAGAATTCAAGGATTGGGCTTTTGCCTAGATGTGATTGGGGGCACTATTTTGAACAAGTGTACCTACTATAATCCCCTAGGAGAAATTGATGAAATAGAAGACATCCCCAAAGAGGAAATTATGAAATATTATGATGATATATTTGATGAAGAAACCTTCTTGGGAAATTCTATCCTTCGCTAACTCTCCATAAACTTCATTGACCTTACCATCATCCACCCCAAACTCATAGACTAGGACTGACCAAGCATTATACACACCAATGAATTCCAAAGTGAGGATGCGCTCCTAAGATTCGTGGGGGTAGTAGAACAAAAACCTGACTGGGTGCATGATTCAGCACGTCTACAAACTCGACCCAGATGCATATTTTGGGGAGTAGGAGGTCTTCAACCTCAAAACTGAAAAATGAAAATTAAAAATTAAAAAATAGATCTCTTGGTGAAAACCCTTCTAGGGCACTATCTAATCACAAAAAAAAAAATTAAAAAGAAAGGGCGTATCCATGAGTGAAAACTCTCTGAGATGCTAGTGGATGAAGATCCTCCTCTTCCATTCATCCATGATTACAAGCTTGAACAGTCATCCATTCTTATAGAGGAAACAAAACCTATCAATCTGGGTACAGAGGAAAATCCCATAATCACTTACATCACAGCCTCATCATCAAAAGTTGAAGAACTAGCACTCACTGCTCTCCTTCAATAATCTATAAGAAACTTTGCATGGTCTAATTCACACATGCTTAGATTGGACCCAGGTTTAGTTGTACATCATTTGGCAGTGGACCTGAATATAACACCTGTTAAACAAAGGCTCTAAAAGATGCATCCCAAAGTGGCACTCATTGTCAAAGAAGAATAAGAGACACTCCTCCAAGATAAAATCATCTACGCCATCAACAATTCTGAGTGGATCTCCAACATGGTTCACATTTCCAAGCCAAACAAATTGATCATAATATGCACAGACTTTTAGGATCTGAATAAGGCATGCCCCAAGGACGATTTCCCCTTGCTTGATATTGACATGATAGTAGATCTTACTGTTGGACATGAGATATTATCACTCATGTATGGTTTCTCCATGTAATGTATGAAATGGATGATGATGTTACTAAAATGTAATAGATAAAATGGATAAGATATAAAAATTATTGATTTGATTTATAGATTGTTTGTGAATTGATTATCTTGAAATGTAAGGTGTTGATGTGTAGATTGTTCTTTGAAT
>MU227419.1:909216-941528 GCA_018584345.1 Thuja plicata
AATGCTTGAGGAGGAGACTTGAACACCTTGAGAACTTGAAAATGGATGCTTGAACTTTCTCTTGATCACCTAATTTGATTAGAGCTTTCTTGCACTTAGAAGACTTAGAGAAAATGAGAGAGAAATGTTTCCTTTTACATGAAATTAGGGCACAATCTTCTAAGGAGGCCTACATAGGATAATTAAATTCTAATTAGACCCATGCCCCTAGAAAAGGACATATATTAAATATAATTTAGGAATCAACACTTTGAAACCCGAAATAGCCGACTCGAAAGCGGGAAAAATAATTTTTTTATGAGCCCCGACAGTCGACAAGTTTCCTGATTTGAAAGGGGGACCCAAGTCAGGGTCGAGGTTGACCCTGACCCAAGGGGTTAGAACCCCTGGAAAATATTGCAGGTGGGGTAGGAGGTGCCCAGAGTGGCCCAATCAAGGTCCTGAACCAACACAGAAGCATGAGATGATGCAGAAATAGGATGATGATACGGTAGAGGTCAAAAATGTCCCCTAAGGAGGGCTAAACGCTCTTAACATGGAAGTGCTTCCATTTTAAGATTATACACTCTGGGTATAATCAAATCCTCATAGCAAAACAAGATCAGCACAAGACAACATTTACAACTACCTAAGGCACCTTCTACTACAATATGATGTCATTTGGTCTAAAGAATGTAGGGGAAACCTATTTGAGAGCCATGAAAAATATTTTTCAAGACATCATCCACAAAATTCTTGAAGACTATGTGATGATATTCTGGCCAAATCAATAAAAAGAGAAGATCACTTGAATGAACTAGAGTGCGTATTTGATCGACTCAATCACTATGGCTTAATTCTCAACCCAAAGAAATGCATTTTTGGGGTTACATCTGGCAAGTTCCTAGGCTTCATTGTATCAAGAAGAGGCATATAAATAGATCCAAAAAAGGTTAAAGCTATCATGGAAATGCCTCCACCCAGAACACTTAGGCAATTATGCATCTTACAAGGAAAGTTGCAATCTGTGTGTCACTTCATCTCTCAGCTCACAGACAAGTGCTAGCCATTCACTCACCTGCTACAAAAATATATTAATTTCAAATGGGATCCATTATGTCAGAGAAGCTTCAAAAAAATCAAAGAGTATCTAGAAAACCCACCTATTTTGGTACCACCAACACTAGTAAGGCCTCTTATCTTGTACATCTTTTCCACTACCACAACACTGGGGACTGCTCAGCTAGAAAATAATGGAAAATAATAGGCCATCTATTATATTAGTCACACACTAGTGGGTTATGAGCTCAACTATTCACCCATGGAAAAGGCATGTCTGGCAGTGATTTTTTCCATTCAAAAAATCTGCCATTACATGCTCAATCATATAGTAAAGCTCATCTCTAAAGTAGATCCCCTCAAATACCTATTGTCCAATACTACCCTCACAAGTCACATGGTCAAATGGGTAATGCTCTTACGTGAATGTGACATCCAATATGTAAACAAAAAAAGGCATCAAAGGAGAAGTTATCGTGAATCAGTTAGCAGAAGCACCATTGTTCGATGTCTATCCCTTGGTCATGGAATTTCAAAATGAACACTTGTGCATGGTTGAAGAGCAATCAAACTAGAAGCTTTACTTTGATGGATCCTACACAGCCCACAGTTCAAGGGTAGGAATACTCTTTCTCAACCCTCAAGGTAACTACATCCCTAAATCATTCAAATTGGGATTACGAAGCACTCATCATTGTACTCAAAATGGAAATCCAATAGAATATCACAAAAATACATGTCTTCAAAGACTCACAACTCATCATAAAACAAGTTTTAGATGAGTTTTAGAAAAAGGATGACAAGTTTTTACCTTATAAAGAGATGGTTGACAAAATGAAAGAACACTTCCTAAACTTATAGATCACTCAAGTGCCTATATTACATAATAAATATGGAGACACAATAGGCACTATTTGCTCCCTCCTATAAATTCCTCAGGATGCAAGACAATATGAATTCTTACCCGAGCAACTTCACGTGCCTGCTTACAAAAATATCGAGTCTGAAATGGTATGTGCCTTGGTTGGTCCTAAGTCCCCATGGTACCACAATATCTATGCATATCTAAATAATGGTATCATATCCCCCCATCTCACAAACTCCCAACTCCAAAACCTCATCCTAAGAGCATCCTGCTACACTCTTGTAGCAAATACCCTATATCATCGAGGATATCATAACATCCTCTTGAAATATTTAGATTCAAACAAAGTTGCCCGGGATTTATAAGAGGTACATGTTCAGATTTGTGGTGCCCACACAAGTGGCATGGTCTTAGTCAAACAATTTTGAATATAAGGATACTATTGGCCTACAATGGAACATGATGCCTATGAATTTGTAAAGAAGTGCCTACCTTGTCAACAACATGCTAATCTAATTCATGTTCTAGCACAAGATTTGCATCCCATCACGCCTCCATGGTCATTCTCTTGTTGGGGTTTTGACCTTGTTGGTAAGATTGACCCCTATCCTCAGAAGGACACAAGTACATTACCATAGCTACAGAATATTTCACAAAGTGGTTCGAATCAATTCTGCTCACCCTTACGATAATTGTCCAAATATCCAAATTCATCCTCTACCATATCGTCTACCGCTTCGACATCCCATCCACCATCTTTATAGATCATAGTATGCCATTTAAAAACCAACATGTGACCAATCTATGTAAATGCCTCCATATCCATCACCGCTTCTCTGGTCCATATTTCTCATACGGTAACGAATGAGCTTAGGCAACTAACAAAACACTCCTAAAAACCTTAAGAAAGTTGTTAATGATACTGGTCATGACTGACACCTCCAAATCAATCCCTCCCTCTGGGCATACTGCACTTCCTAGCATACCCCCACAGGCACCACCCATATTCACTTGTCTATGGTGCATAATTTTCAATACCAATCAAGGTCGAACTGCCATCACTACACATATCACTCAAGAACCAGATCACTGATGAGGATTATCATGTGACAAAACTCACACAGCTAGACCTTCTGGATGAAAAGACAAAGAAAGACTACGATCACCTCATGGTCTATCAAAATAGGCTTAAGAGAAGTTACAACAAGAAAATCCAAGTGGGGGATCTAGTTCTCAAAGAGAACAGAAGGTAGGCATAGATCATGAAAATAATGGTAAGTTTGAAGTCACCTAGTTGGGCCCATATATAGTCACTCCAAGCTTTGGGTCAGGAGCATATCATCTATCAACTCTGGAAGGAGAACCTTTAAATGATCCCATCAACATCATTCACCTCAAACGGTTCTATGACTGACCCGTGCACTGCACTCCCATCATCTAAAAAAATTAATAAAAAGTATAAAAAGTCCTGAGAAAAACATTGTCTTAGTGAAAACCTGGAAAAAAGGTACCTCAATGATAACAAAAAAATCAAAAAAGTAAAGAGAAATAAATCATCCAATGGTGAAAACTTGGCAATCAGGCTCCTTGGACAAGTGTGTGTGGTCAAAACCTGGCAATCTGGCATCACACATAGTGGGTCATGTCATTATCTATCAAACTCTCGTCTCCCTTTGTCTCATCTATCGCATCTACCTAACCCCAATCACATCCCCACTACATAACCTATATTCCCTAATTGTTCCATCATCGCACACACTAGAATTGATTTCATATCCTACCCTTTGAGCTTTTGTATATAATCTTTATACATAAATCGCCTATTCTTGTTGTACATGTTTTTTCCTATCCCAATCCCTGAGCTTTTACATGTTATTTTTTGTACATATGTCATTTGAGTCATTCTTGCCTTGAGCATCAATTTAGTCTTGCATTAGGATCTTCTTGTATATATCCTACATCCTAGGTTGGACTCCTTGTAGAGAGTGGTCCATATTCTTTGTTCCCCTGAGTCCCATCTTTCAGCAAGTTCCTTTAGAGAAAGTCTTAATCCAGTGATTATCCTTGATTCATCTTTGACCAGCCAAGCGCACCTTTGTAATTGCATCCATCAATAGGTCCTTGTGGGATATATCATTCCTCATGAATGACTTGAATCCTATGAATACTCCATATCATTTGATCTTTATGGAAAAATGTGTTTGTGGATAATTGTTTTGGTCTTGAAATTTGATTTTGGTTCTTGATTATTATTTCCAACTCTCTAGGTTTCCCTCCTCCTCAAAGTTTCCACAATCATTTATATCATGGTCCACTATGAATGGATGCCCCTGGGATAAGGTCGTGATCAATTTTTCTACTTGTGAGTCAGTTAGATATGACCCTTGCATGTGTGTAATCATTTTGTGGTTACATGGTGCACTTAGGAAATATAGCTTGTCTGTGGGTTACCCAACATCATTTCCACCTTGAATCTCTTGGGACTCATGTGTGATGCTAGGGCAACCCTTGTGTGCTTATTTTATCAATCCCATGCAATATTGGTGACAAGGCCTTACATTCCTAGTAACCCTGGTGGGTTTCTATCAATTCTATATCAAACTAAGTGCTCAAACTACATGGTGGTATTCTATCCTGGAATACCCCATGCTCAAGCTTTAATGAATCCCTCCTATCCCTAGCCAAATCCTATCAGTATCCTAAATTAATCCCATCCAAATCCTCAACAACTCTAAAATCCACGACCAAACTAATCCTAACCAAAAATTCCTCCCCCTAAACCACTCCAATCCTAAAAATGTCCACAACTTAACCTAGATGCAAACTTGAAACACCCCTCCCATCACCTATCATACCTATGACCATGAATTTTTATTGTGCAAGTGTTTCCCATCCCCACACCCATGTCCTAGTTTTCTCCTAATGATGAGGATCTAGTAGGGTCGTGATATGTTATATGTACCCATCCGACTCACACATTTGGCCTCATGTCCTAACTTGCATTCACTTTTCATTGCATTAACCTACATTCATTTCATTTAGATTTCATTCATATCTTTTGCATTCATTTTAGGCTTGCATTGATTACATTTGCATTCATTTTAGTTAAACATTCATCTTTGCATTCATTAATTAGATTGCATTCATTTACATTTAGGTTGCAGTCATTTCATTACATTTAGTTTAATTACATCTAGTTGCGCATTCATTTTAACTTTAAGCTTTGCATTCATTTCTAAGGTTACATTCTTTAAGCTTTGCATTCCTTTTAGGTTCACATTTCTTAATTACATTCATTTTAACTTGTATTTCATTTTAGCTTGCATCCATTTAGTGTGCATTCACTCATTATTAGGTTCCATTCTTTTGATAGTTAACATTTATCCATTATTGCATTCATTTTAAAATTTCATTCATTTATCTATTTACATTCATTTAAGCTAACATATAGAGTTCATTATCATATCAGTTTGCATCATCACATGTAAAACAAAATCTTTAAATAGCATCATAAAATCCAAACAAATCATCACATGCATTCATCACATATATCCATGCATTGAAGCACCCAAACACACATCACATCCATCCTAGATCCACACACGTTAGTACTCACACCATACACTCCCATAAATCTCACAAATCACATCACATAAAATATCCATCCTGCACAAAAAACATGTCATCATATCATATAAAGCATCCATCTTGCATCATCCATGTGTCAGTTCATCATAAAGCATTTTACATCATATATGCATAAGAGAAAACACAAAGAACAAAAATCATATAGCACATGGAGACCACCATCACTCTACATCATATATATAATAGTCTCGCATATATCAACATCCACACTGTCATGAAAGAAGAAGCATCCCAAAATGTCCGCCATCACAACATGAATGTCTCGTATAAAAGTAAAAAACTGGGCTATATGCCAAAAAAAAAGAATCACTGCACCATGCAACATATCACTTCCCTATTGGAGGTTGTCTATCAGTATCCTTCATAGTGGTATCATGTGGGTCTTTTTTCCCTGTAGGTACTTGTGTGGCACCCACTACCATCCTGACACCCGTCTAGGTCCTCTCAGAAAACACTGGAACCCCTGAACCTATACCTAGTGCTCTCAGTCTTGTGACTAGTATAGTCCCTTAGGTACTTGTCCTTGTATCTTGCCTCTCCCTCAAGGCCCTTGTATCTAAACTCTTCACTTCTTATATCTGGATGGAACCCCCGTTTGACTATCTGGGACTCTGGAAGTGACTTGGCTGGTGAATCTATCCCTGTCCCTGTCCATGTCCCTGTGTACTATGGAGGCCCCATCCTCCCTGCATATTGCCCCATGTGAGGTGGTTGGATCCCCCTCCAGACATGGTAGATCCCCCTACAGCTCTATAAGACTCTCTCTTGGGGCACAACTCCATGGTACATAGCCCTGTACCATCCCACCTACTTTCTAGTTACTACAAGGTCTCTGGTCATCCTTATCATCATAGGGTGTCTTATTGCCTCATGTCCCACACAGAGCCAACTCCGCCCTCAAACCTCCCACATCCTGCAAGATCTTGTCCCTCTCCCTTAGAAATATACCTCTCTCTGTCATGTAAGCATCCTTCTCCCTCTGCATCCTATCCCTCTCTTCCCTATAAGAATCCCTCTCCCAAGGGTATGTGTCTCTCTCTCCTCCAATAGTGAGAAACCCTCTATCATCATATTATCCACCTAGGCCTGGGTGCAATCTCTCTCCCCCCTCACCTCCCCTAGCTACTGTATCAACTCTATAACATGTCCCCTCATATCGGTAACTTGTTCCTGTGCCAGATCTCGCTCTCAGATCATGGCATCTCACTCATTCCTGATCATGTCCCTCTCTTATACAAGCACATCATTATTAGCTTGTAGCTTCTCTCTCTCTCTCCCTATGTGTCTTGTAGCTGCTGACTGGTCACTGTGTACATTAGTTAGAGTGATCTCAGCTACTTTTTCAAGGAATCTCCACCCCCACCTGATGAGGATCCTCCTCTCCCTCCCAACCCTTTATCGATACATGTTGGTCCTGATGGTGCATGTACATCCAGCTGTGGCCCTAGGTTCTGTCCCTCTCCCCCACCATCCACATCCATCTCATCTCCTCCCCCTCCCACTGCCTAATCCCACTAATCTCCTAGATCCTCCTCCTCCCTGTCTCCTCTCCCTCCTCCCCTCGGGGCTCATCTTTGTGGAACCACTACTGGTGGTCCCCTCCCTGGTCCTACTCTCATCCATGTCCTTTTTTCTGTTGCCACCATCCCTCTCCTCCCTCTCGTAGCCAAGGATGTAGCTCTCCTCACCTTGTCAGCCTCTAGCAATAACCTTGTCCTCATAATGACCTGTGGCCTCCAAAACTATGTTTGATACTCTTGTGTGTTGCCTGCATCAGTCAACCCTCCCTGCCAATCCCACTTCATGGACTGAATAGCCCTCCATGTTTCCAGAAGCCCTTGCCTCTCCAATGATTGTGTGAACTCTGATCTCCTCTCCCTAGTAATCTATTGATACCACCTCTCAATATCTGGTACTCCCTGTGTGAACCTGAACTAACAAGTCACTCTATTTGGTCAGTACTTCTCAACAATATAGTATCATCTCTTAGTCAGAAATGTGGGAGTCATCACGAATGAAAGTTGTACCTGATCCTCTGCCTAGGTTCCTACTCTCATATATGGCCTTCCGGTGATGCCATATCTAATCCCATCTATGGCCTCCCTCTAGTAGTCTATGTCATCCAATCGTGGTATGTCAAGGGCTCCCCCCAACTATACACCATAGGTTGGTCCACCTTTCTCCTTTTCTGACCTATTGGCCTAAGCACTACAATGTGCTCCCAACCCCATACCTGGAGTAAGGTGGTAAACCTTATACTCCTACCATGTATTTATGTACCATGATATACAATCTGGTGTAAGTCCTTGTAAGTCTCAGCTAACATCGCCCCATGCTCTGGGTACAACTGTGTCAATAATTTGCATGATCATCGGAGTCAACGGTATGGTCACATTGTTCCCTCTTGTGTTAGGGGAAATATACCCCAAAACTAATCCATAAACATAAAAGTACACTTGCCTCGCTGGAGATGCAAATAAATAGTAGTGTAGAGCCAACTATCTGGGTTACAAAGGGAGTGCAAAACCTGGCCCCACCAGCTCTGTCAACACCTGCTACTGGGTGGTGTCTCCAACGATCACTTCTTTCCCTCAAACTGGTAATCAAAACATTTGGTACATGTCCTCCAATGTAATGGTCATCTCCCCTGTCGGGAGATGAAACTTCACCATCTTCGATCACCACCGCTCATAGAGAAATTTCCCCATCACCATGTAGGTGTGCCTATGGGGAATCCATGTGATTTATCCAAGCTTGATTGTGTCCACTCACGCTCAATCTGCTAGTGTGAACTGCTCCACTGTCCATAAAATTGCGGCATGTCTTTCCTGCAATGTCAACCTATCCATGGACCACTGCAACCAGCCAAATCCAGTCAATTCATTCTTCTTATGTTAAAATGTACTTTTCAACTTTAGATATTTCACCCCTTCCTTTCCCTTTTCCCATCCCCTTCCTTTCACTTACTTTCTACCTAGTTCCTGCGTTCCTACCAAATTGCCCCCTCCCCGCATTTCTGCAAACCATTTTCTTCCTTGCATTCCCGCAACTGCAGGTTCACTTCACCCAAACTCCCTAACCTAGCCTTGTGGGAATGTATTCCCTAAAATCTACTACCCTACCCCCATGATCCCTCACATGGTCAAATTCTTTTACCCTACCTTCCCCTTTTACTCCGAGACTGCATTTTCACAATAAGTTGTTGTGGGATCAAATTCCCATAAGAAATTCTTCCCCCACCCCTATTTTTTGATCCCGCAAAAGATCCCTACCCCACCCGAGATTGTCCACGGATCCATTCATTTTATGTGGGAATGTGTTCCCGCTGGACGCGATGACAATCCTGCCAAAGAAGCCCATGCAGGATCGTGCCCTAAAAACCTAAAACTAGCAAAAAACAATAAATGTGAAAATCACAGAGCTAGTTTTTTTAGCCTACCTATTTGTCTAGTGCTCAGTGTTTTTGTACACTTCTCATGGTGTCCACTCGGTGCCTCGGGCGTCCCCTCTCCACCATCATGCTATGCAATATCAGAGCTCAAAATCATGAAGCAATTTTTAATCTCAAATATACGTAATAAACCTTTTATTTTCCCTCTGACCCTTATATAGCCCTACCCTGACACCTTTTTCCACTCTTGAGCCCCCCCCCCATCCTGTCCAAACTTCTCCTTGTTCCCTTTTTCCTATTTCTCTCACCAATCCCCTTATTTAGGTCCCCCTTTCTTCTCCTCCTTCGCCGACTCCCATTTTCTTTTCAAGATGTCGCCAGGGCCTCAGTGTTTCTTCCTTGCCACCCTCTCAAGGGGGCATCACTCAGTCTAATTATCTTCTCCTTACCACCCTGGGACAACTTTGTTGCCCATTATTTCTTCGTGTCATCTATTATTTTAAACATCTTCAAAATAGTGTTATTCTAACCCTATGTTGAAGAGGGGCAAAATGTAGACACCTAAAAATGATTAACAAAACTTAATCAAATTTAGCTCTCTTTTATGCATTTTTAATTAAATAATTACACATTATTTAAATAATTTATGTTAATCCCTAGCTCAATTAATTTAATTAAATTGGCTATATTCCAATTAATCTAATGGCAACCCACAACCATTTAATTAATTAAATCCCCCTTCTATTAATTTAAATAAATATACTTATCTATTTAAATTAATTCACTTATCCCATTATCTCATTTGTGATTAAATAAATCATATTTAATCTATTTAAGAACAAGGCTCCTAACTTTAACCCCTAGCCTAACCTTGATTAAATCACCTAACCCATAATTCTAACTCAATCCAACCCCTTCACACATGCTAACCCTTCCTAATTAGTTAATTAACCTTGATTAACTAAATAACCCCATCCACTCATTCTCTCTTCTCCCATCCCATCCTCCTAATCCTCCCACTTGCCCTCTAATCATTCCTAAACCAATCCTAATCACTCCCTAAACATTTGCACAATCCTAATCCAAGGATTAAGAAATCCTAACCCTCACTCAAGTCAACCCTCTTGTCACATCCCTCAAATCCCCAACGATATGCATTTAATTTTTCCTTAAATGCTTTTACATCCCTCTTACACACTTCATCCTTCTCTTACATCTTTGTCCCCTCTCACATCTCCCAAAATGGTCACACTCCCCCATTCTTCCAAACATCTCTCATTGTGACACTTGTCACAATGAGAGGCATTTGAGAAAGCACAATCCATGTGCTCTCTCTTAAATGCATCTCCACCCTTCCTCAAGTTTGCATCTTGACCCTCCATTTAACCCTTCTCTTGCCTATAAATTGAACCCTCTACCCTTTACAAATCATCCACCTTTTATGAAAAGTTATCATGCCATTTTGAAGAGCAAAAATACATTATCTTAGCCTTACTATGCCAAAAATCTTTCCAAAAACCAATCCTTTGAATCTTGAGCATCAACATTTGATCACACATCCAATCCATTTGGACAAATCCACACATCAAGGAGGCTCCATATCTTAAGAAGGTTTGCACATTCTTAGGCTCTTTTTTGGTATTTTTAGTCTGCTTTTTTCTAATCTAGATGTTTGTTTGAGTAGTGTTGTTGAATGTTTTATTAACTTATTACATTCCTAGTTTACTCAGTATTTTCACTCACACGGCTTGATATCCGCTTCCATCAGATTCACACTAGGTTCACTGATGGAAGATGTCATAGGTTCAATAGCATTGAGATAGCAGGACAAGGCGTAGTCATTGGGAAAAGTGGGAATATCCATGGATTATTCTTGCATAATCTAGTCAATAATCTTAGGATGCATGAGAGATAAAGATTCAATAGGCTTGAGGGAATTCACAAAATCTTCATCATAAACTTGGACCATCAAGTTGAGTTCTAAAATACCAGCTTGCATAAGCATGTTTATATCGTTAAGAATCATAACATCATTATTGGAGTTCATATTATCATTTTTAAAACCTAACTCATTAGACCTACCTCTAGACCCTTTACCTACCTCGAACGGAGTTACATATCGATGTACAACATCTATATCCTTGTCAATTATTTTTTTAGACAAAGAATCCCATTTATATTCATTGGAATTCATTTCAACTTTATCAGACATATCTAAGACATGAATCAAGTTCACTAACTACCCCCATTTAGGATGTCTCTCTTCTTTCACTTGCTCAGAGTCAGAGAGAAGGTTAATGGTTCTTTTCAAAAAAAAAATAGCCATGCCATCTTCTTCTGCATTAGGTTTCTCTTGTGAATTAGAAAGTTGTGTTTGAATGGAATTGATTTGTTATTCATTATCGGACTCTTGTTCGATTGTATTCGCTTGTGGATCATGTTCTCTATAATTTTCAAGGAGACTTAAGATATCAGGTGGGATAGGATAAGGAAAGACATATTCTTCTTTAGAATTATCCTCATCAAAGATAGGTGTACTCTTATCTTTCATAGAATGGAAGTTAGATGTTTTGAAACCAAGACCAGTTTTATCCTTAGGGTCTCTATATTCTGCATGAATTGGTTTAGTTAGACCTTTCTTATTCATCCCTATGGGACCTTTTTCATTTATATCCATGTGTTTTATTATCTCATATCCTTTACCATATGTTTTGGGATAAATCTCATGGTATTTGACTTCTCTGTCTTCATCTTATTCTTAAAAAAGCCATGAAAGAACTGTTAGAAACACTGAGACAAGGGGTGAATCAGTGTTTGTCTACTTATCTTTATTTCAGCAAATTGAAACTTAAATAAAATAGATAAAAAATGAATAATAACACAAGAACACATAAGACAAGATATGATTATGGGGAAACCTTGATCAGAGGAAAAACCCCGGTGGGAATTAGTACCCACAAATGATTGTACTAGTCTTATGAACTTGTTAGAGTTCCTTTGTCCTGTTAGGAGCAATCTTTACAATGAAAGTACAATGCCCCTATTAGGAGTATTTACAAAACCCTATTAAAGGTGAATGGCTCACTGCCAGAGCTCACTGCCCAATAGGATGAAGGCTACAACCTTCAGGTAATAGTTATATACTATATCAAAGATGAACTGTTATAATGACAATATTGTCTGATCAGTTCCATTTATGCGTTGATGCTTTAATCTCTTAAAGACTTCTACTTCATACTGATTTTCTCAGATTGATCTTCTAGATATCTTCTCTGCGTATTTTTTACTTTTCACACTTATTACAAAATTGCATGTCTAAGTATATATACATGCCTGAATAGACGTGACCAAAAACAAGACCTTAGTCGGCCCAAAAAAAACATACACAACGCTTCTAAACAATTTGGCTTAAGAATGTTTACATGAGTGTTAATGACACAATTAAAAACATATTACAATAGGTGCATGGCCATTACAAAATAAAATATTATACGCTAATCCAAAATCTGAGGTCGGCTTCATACTTTATTTTCTGAACTGCTAGTGGCACTTAATCTTGTTGTAACTTCTATGTGCTATCATACCATACCATGTGTGTATAGAATAAGCTTGATGACATATCATAAAGCTTAATTATGGAGGCGTATAGTTTGATTCGATCGTACACACATGCGTTGGTTCACTGATCAGCTGCATATCTCTGTTATGTTCTGTCTTCTGTACTTAGCCAATTTTATCTTCCAAGTTTACTTGAAAAAACTTCATATGAATTTGTTGCCATAATTACAACACAAAATTAGTAATATACACCTTGAGTGTCAAATTTCCAACAATCTCCCCCTTTGTCATTAATGGCAACAAAGGAATGTGTCCAAGTTTACTCAATCTTTTACTTAACAACAAAAATTGTAAGTCTACTGTACATCATAACTTTGGCTATATATATATTACTCATTTATATACACTACTCCCGCTTTGACATTAATGACAAAGGTGCCAAAAATGAAAGACCTAAGTACTTACTCTAAGTACACATCTGGGTAAGCAATCTGTAGATTCTTGATCTCTTACTGCCAGAATGCCTTCAGTGCATCAACAGTTTGAAGATAGGCACATAATGCATATGTGAGCTTCTCCATTTTTGTCAAATCCATGCAGGGGCCTTGATCATATGAGACCATGGTTGTATCTATTTGTTTGATGTTCTCATTCAATACAGCTAAGGAGGGTGCAAGTGCATTTCTCAGTTGGGTCTTCCTAGTCCTTATCTTGCTAATCTCTATCTTGGCTTTTTCAATCTTTTCTATCTGCCCTTGATAGATGTTGTTGTAGATGTTGATGTCTTGGGAGGATGTTTCAACTAATTTCCTAATGTTTTCAACCAATATGTCTACTTCTTCAATCTTCTTAATGTGCTCAGAAGTGAATTTCCCTCTGTCCATACAATTTGCTAACACCTTCTTGCCTTTTTCTACTAACTCCTTCAGAATTGTTTGACCAATCTTCAATGAGTTTAGATCTAATTGGAAGTTCTTTATCAATTCATCTAATCATTCCTTTTTTTACTTCTCCTCTGCACTTTTAGCAGCTCAGTCTACTAAACTTGTGAAGTTTGCTTTGAAGCAAGTTAGGATGTTGTCAACATCATCCACTGACTGAATATTTGCCAATTTCTTCTTTGTTGGCACTAGATTATTCAGAATGTTTATTGACTCCAGAAAGAGAGGGTTTCTCATAACTTGTTTCTCTTTGGCTTTCTCCATTGCTAATACACTGATTTTAATCAGTTCTTCTCCCCGTGCATCTAGGTTTGTTGAGTAAGGGGTCAAGCTTGACAACAATGATATTGATGGTTTGATAGATCGAGTGAATATAGAATTTTGACTATCCATATATTCACATTTCCTGGGATCTCCATAGAGGGTGGTTCATTAGGTTCATCCTTTCTCTCTTCATCCTGTCTTGTTGTTTCTCCTGCATGAACTTGTTCTTACTGCAAAGAAGCATTATTAGTGCATACCTTCTCAGCTTCTTCAGTTCTTACAAATGCCTCCTCAAACTTATTTAAGTCATTTTTTGAGGCTGACATGGTGATCTCAACATCATTGATCACAACGGTTTTATCTAAATCCTTGACTGTATCAGAGGGTGATGTAACTTTGGGCGCTAAATCTTGTGGACCTGTCATAGGAACATTTAGAATCTTTGGTTCTTTATCTTGTTTGGGGGGGACTGGAGTCACTTTAGCTGTAGGTTTCATTGATGGATACATGTTTCTATCCAAAAAAACTTGCTCAAATGCTCTTTCAGTCTCTTTTCCAACTAACTCATACTCTTTTTTCATAATGTGATGAGTTCTTGTTTTGGTTCTTAGATGAGGTTTTACCAAATCTAACAGAATTGCCTTCTCATCATGTGAGCAAATAGGGAGAAGACTGTCTAATGTTTCTTCTCTAATCCTCATATCTTCCTCTATTGCTTGTCTTTTTAATAGATCTAGTATGTTCCATACTTTTTTTGGTATGACTATCTTGAGTTCCAATACTGACCTTTTAAACTTGATCATATGAGAGATAATCATAGAATGTATTTATGATTTATCTATCTCTTGGTACTTGTCATAAACATTTGAAATTGAGTCTAGTCTTCCTTCATTAATAAAATGTTCCATAAGACTTAAATACTAGGGCTGAATCCTACCTCAAGAGGGGCTTGAGTGTTCTTTACTTTGCTTTGTATTGTCCTTGAAGATGGGTGACCTGTGGGAACTTACTTCCTTCTTCTAGTCAGTTTTCTTGGTACTGAAGGTGGTGAGGATTCCAATTCAATAGTATTTGAGGGTGTAGATGTACCTTCATTAGACGTCTTCTTTTCTTCTTGTGGATATCATCTGATTTCTCTATCTTGACTTCTGCATGTTTTTGTTTAAGCTATCTTGCAATCTTAGCTTCCCTAGCTTTGTCTAGGTCTTCTTGTGTGACCCCATGAACTTTTAGGATGTTAGATGTAATCCTTGATGCCTTCCTTTTATTATCTGCACTATATAAGATAGAATCAACTTGATTTGTCTTCTCTCTGTATGTACCCCATCTAGGATCTTTTGGATCTTTAGGCACAGACAAAAGAACTTGTGCATATCCTTCCAACACATGTTCTTCAACTTCATAACCAAGTGGGTGGATCCATTTGGTTCTTGGCTCAACTGCTTCCATGCAAGTATAGTCATTTTCCACCATGAAGCATATGGTGTCCTTGTACTTCTCAACTATATTTTATGATATTCTAAACCTCTTCTGCATCTTGATCCTAAATTTCTTGATCTCCATATCCATAGAGTCCTTTACACTGCTTTCTGATGTAGCTTTTATTGAAATTTGTGACATAGTAGGTTTGTTCATGTCTAGGTAAAGATTAGAGACTTTACCAACAATTTGGAAGTATAGGTAGATAATTAAAGAGCCAAATCTAAATATTTTTCTCTTGTCATGCTTGATAGCTCTAATGTTCTCAATTAGTTGTCTATGCAATATCTCACAGAGATTATACTATGTGTTATCTCTTGCCATCCTTATTGCTGCCAAAACTGTAGCTGCGGATACACTATTCAGTCTGCTTGTGTGCTAAAACTTGTAACCAAGTATCATGGTGAGGATTTTGATGTGTTCTTCCACAATTGGTTCAACAATCATCCTTTACCTATCACTTCTAGATAAGAAAGCCTACTCAACCTATTTCTTTACATATTTTCCAGTAGGAAGAACATGTCCAACCTTGGAGAGTCCAGTCATCTCATGAATGAGGTCAGCAGTAATGCGGACATGAACTTCACCAATCCAATATAGATCATCATGAATCCTACTTATTAGAATTTTAACCCATTCTGGTTCATAGAAGTCATGTGCATTTGTATACTCAAAAATAGGGTTATCAGTGAGATGCATGTATTCATCCTTGAATGAGTAATCTGGTTTCATCATTGATGCCATGAGCGTTGTTATGTTGTTGTCACCCACAGATTCCTTCTTACAGTAGATGTAGGTGTGTATGTCCTATACATGTACGACTCCTAGCGGAGTCTTGGAGAATTCCCCTTCTACATCATCTATCACAAACTTGAACGGATGCTTCTTAAACACATATCTCTTTTTTTTAGAGATGTCAAACACTATAGGAGTAGCCATTACTTACTTGTAACTTGCTTAAGTAGGGTTTCATAGAGATTTTGAAACAACGCATCCACTAGGGTTCTGTTTCAACTTTGATTCACCTTGCTAACCAACCAAAAGTTATCTTTTGATGCTTTGATGCTAAATTCTCCTGTGTTGTTTGAATGCTTCGATCTCAAATGTAAAAGTGAAGATAAAATATCTTTTACTAACTTATAAAGAGTTACTGCATTTAATGCTTGATGTCGTAACGCTATTTACACTGAGAATTTAAACCTTTGTTCTTGTCAAAGTACAAGTTATGTGTCCATGCATACTTCCTCAATTCATTACCAAATGCATGAATCCATAGGCACATGCTCAGAGGTGAGTATACCAGCTGTGCAGGGGTCTAGAGCTAGAATAGATCCCCCTAAGACCATGAGAGTCATCTAACTAGAATTATAAGTTGCATCCACTGTGGATGCATCTACTACCTTGTTAACATCATCATCTTTATTTGATTCAACCCATATTTTACCTGAATCTTCTATAGCTTGTACAAACTTGACTTCTCCACATTCTTCAAATAATGATCCTTTAGGCTTTTCTTGTTTTTGTGTTCTGGACCTGCAAAACCTTGAGATATGTCCTAATTTGTTACATGAGTAACAAATGATTGGAGGTCTATTAATATTGTTTATCATGCTGCACTTCTTGGCTGTGTGTCCATCATAATTACATATCTGACATGTAATATTCTAATAGTTTCTCTGAGGTTGATTTCTCTGATTGTATTGAGTCATATTTCTTTGGTTCTGTTGTGACTGATTTCTTTGACTTTTTCTGCATTGTATAGCCCTGTGACCAAATTTATTATAGGAATAACAATAACCATTGAAAGGTATTACCTCTTTACAATCTCTTGCTAGGTTTCCATGTTTGTTACAGGCATAACAAGTTCAGTTAGCTAGCTTGTGTTCATCTTTAGGAGGTTCAGCTTTACCCTCTGCAAGATTCTCAATTTTCTTTGCTTCTGTAGACTCTTCTTGTGCTTTCTTTCCTTTTTGTATTGCATTGATTTAAATTTGAGCTACACTATATCCAACACCAGTAGTATAACCTTTTAGCTTTTGTACATAAAGTTGTGATTGAATTAGATCAGAACTTGTGTGTAATTTCTCAATTTTATCTTTTGCTTCTATTAGTTCAGATTCTATCTTTTTCTTGATGTTTTCCAACTCCAAGATTGTCATATTTGCTTGCATAAGTTCTTCATCTAATCATTTAATTTCTTTGGTCTTTTCTTCAATAGCTGTTAGGCTATCTATAATTTTTTCATTCGGATCTTCAATCTTGTCCTTCAAAGACATGTTCTCTTCATTCAGTTTTTTGACCATTTTTCCCAAATCATTTGTAGAGAAATCTTTCAGATCTTTTCTTAATTTTTTTATAAGCATTTGGGAGCCGTCAACTTCTAGTTTAAGTTATTCATCTTATTTTTCAAATCTGTCAAGATCATTAAGGGCCACTTCAAGATTCTTTTTCAGATGTTTCTCTGCTACTGAATCCATGATCTCCTCAAGTGGTTAAACTTATTTCAGAGGACCAGAGCTCTGATACCAATTGTTAGAAACACTGAGAGGGGGGTGAATCAGTGTTTATCTACTTATCTTTATTTTAGAAACTTGAAACTTAAATCAAATAGATAAAAAATGAAGCATAACACAAGAACACATAACACAAGATATGATTAAGGGGAAACCTTGATCAGAGGAAAAACCTCAATGGGAATTAGTACCCACAGACGATTCTACTAGTCTTATGAACTTTTTAGAGTTCCTTTGCCCTGTTAGGAGCAGTCTTTACAATGCAAGTACTATGACCCTATTAGGAGTCTTTACAAAACCCTCTTAAAGGTGAATGGATCTCTTCCAGATCTCACTACCCAATAGGATGAAGGCTGCAACCTTCAGGTAATAGATATATACTATATCAAAGATGAACTGTTGTAATGATACTGTTGTCTAATCAGTTTCATTTGTGTGTTGATACTTTAATCTCTTGAAGACTTCTACTTCATACTGATTTGCTCAGATTGATCTTCTGGATATCTTCTCTGCTTATTTTTTACTTTTCACACTTATTACAAAATTTCATGTCTAAGTATATATACATGCCTGAATAGACGCGATCAACAACAAGACCTTAGTTGGCCCAAAAACAACATACACAACGCTTCCAAACAATTTTTCTTAAGTGTGTTTACATGAGTGTTAATAAAATAATTACAAACATATTAGAATAGGCGCATGGCCATTATAAAATAAAATATTATACGCTAATCCAAAATCTGAGGTCAGCTTCATACTCTATTTTTTGAACTGCTAGTGGCACTTAATCTTGCTATAAATTCTCCGTACTATCATATCGTATCATGTGTGTATAGAATAAGCTTGGTGACATATCATAAAGCTTAAGTATGGAGTCGCATAGTCTGATTTGATCGTACACATGTGCGTTGGTTCACTGATCAGCTGCATATCTATGTTCTATTATGTCTTATGTACTTAGCCAATTTTATCTTCCAAGTTTACTTGAAAAAACTTCATATGACTTTGTTTCCATAATGACAACACAAAATTAGTCATATATACCCTGAGTGTCAACTTCCCAACAAGAACAACTTTCTCTTCATTTTCATCGGCAAGGGAAACAATTAAATAAACAAAAGTACCATCATGTATGTGTTACCTCTGTAAGTTATTTTTGTAGTGATTAGTTTTGTCAAAGTCATAATTCATGGAGAACATAGTCGGTGAATGAAGAAAGTCTTATAAAGGACTAGTCAGTAATGCACACCAAGGGATTCGGTCAAGACATAAAGCATTATGCAGTCAGTAAAGCAAAGAAGTGAGAACTAAGTATACCGAGCATATTTTGTTACCTAGTGGACATAGTACACTGAGTTATTAGTTACTGAGCACCGAGAGATCACTCAATTGACTCATAAGGAATATGTAACCAAGCCAGACAGTTAATTCATAAAGAGATAAGAACGCATTTAATGCATTGTTATTGCATTAATTACATTGCTACAAGTGTTAATAACAATTGGTTACATGATCAATGATCGAGATAATTCAGGGTGAAGATTTAAGGCATAGATCAAATGGTTAATGAGAGTTTTTTATTTCCAAGAACCACATCAAATACTGAGGTAAAAGTGACACGGTCATTGAGCAAGAAAGAAGATCAAACAGTTCAGGATAATCATTTGGCAACTAACTCACAAGATTAAGAGGTTGAAACTTCATATTTAATAAGGATGAATTCACAAGATGAAGTTGTTGGAAGAGAAGTTGTGAATGAAGCTAATGAAGGAGTTAAAGATGTTATTGAAGTGTTGAGGTGAACAACACAGAGCAAAGCATTGCCAAGCAAATTTAGCTAAAGAAGAGTAGAAAAGTGAAGTGTTATAGAGATTAGAATTAAGGTAACACATATCAGAGCACATAGAGTCTGAATCAACATTTTATTTGTTGCAAATTATAGCAGACATTTCATAGTTTAAGTATCATTGTATTGTGAAGGTTAAATCCCAACACTGGGTAGATCCTAACAGATCTTGTTATTGTAAATCCTTTAACTGGGTACATCTCTAAGTGTAGAGATTGTAAAATCCTCTAATCAGGTAGACCTAATAAGTCTTATATACTCTTAACTGAGTAAGCTATCCAAAGCTACAAACCTTTGTAGCTCTAACCGAGCAAACTTTCATACTGTAGTTTTAGTGAAAGTTGTGGGTGTCATCCCCACCGCAGTTTTGTCCTCTAACCAAGGATTTTTGCGTAACCAAATCATTGTGTTATGAGTTTATTTTTTATGGTTTTAATGTTTTGAATTACATACTTAACATTATTTCCATTTCAATGCAAAGGAGTCGACAAACAGAGAACATCAAGTTTATGGTTAATCAGTTGATATATTAAGTAAAAAAATTTATAAGTATTGATTCACCGCTCCCCTCTCAGTCCTTACTTTCCATACATTATTCCAACAATTGGTATCAGAGATTTTACTCTTGAGTTATAGGGTTTGACCACCTAAGAGTTAAAGATCCTATTCATGGAAATTTATAGGCAATATAAAATATTTAATGGTCTTGAATCTGAATTGGAAGATGTAATAGAGTTAATCATTGATTTGAAGAAGAAACTTGAAAGATCTCTAAGGACTGGACTGATAATTTATGATGAACTAAAGTTTACACAAGAACAAGTTGATATACTTGAAAGACCATCTGAAGGTAGTGTTATTGATGAATCTGAAACTGCTATAAAAGAGTTACTGGAAAAGAATGATACACTTACCGAGCAGTTGGACCTAATGAAGATATATCTTGAAACTAGCACAACAAGGATGACCGAGTTTATTGAAGGAAAAAGGATTGTTGAAGATGAAAATAAAATGGCAGAAGATGACAAAAGATGAGTTGAGATGAAGCTATTGGAAAAAGATAATGAGATCATGAGAATGACAGAAGTTCACAATGACATAGTCGATCAACTTTTGAGTGCAAATCAAGACAATACCAAAAAATAATTTGAGAACCAAGCCCTGAAAGTTGAGATTGAAAGAATGGAACAAAGATTGAAATCTGAGAAAGATGCAAATGCAATACTGAAGAGAAACGAAGAAGCACTAAACTCTCTGGATCAACAATTCAAGAATCAGAAACAAAGAAATGACAAAAAAAGCATTGGATATAAAGAGGAAAGTACCACTAAGAAAGGAGAATCATCAAAAACACAAAGATATGAAAGTATTTCATCCCCAATGAGACAAAAAAAAAGAAGCAAAGTTTCAATTACTATGGGAAGCCTGGACATACTGCTAATGTCTACACGACTAGGAAAGGTAAATCACCAAGAATCCTAAGTTTGATGGTTATTGTTTTAGATGCAATAATTATGGACATCAAGCATTTGAATACAGAACTAATCTGGTCAACAATACAAGGAAATCTAAGTTTGACAGATACTGCAAAAATTGTAACAAGTTTGTACACAAAGCTAAAGAATGTAGAATGAAGAAAAGGAATGACAACTGAAAGCCTAACCGAGAGAATTATAAAACCAACTGAGTGGGTATTTCTATACCATGGGATTATAACATGATAATTTCATTTTTATCCTATGGAAGGTATGGACACATTTCTACAAGCTGCACGTTGATGCATGGAAGGATCAACAGAAGAGCTTGGAGAAATCCTTGCATGGCATGTTTTCATTGTCATAAGGTAGGACACCTTGCGAGGAATTGTAGAGACTGAAGTGATGCACCGAGTGGAGATGAATCTAAAGTGAAATATCCTACTACTATTGAGGAAATCCAAGATCAAATGAACAAGACATGGAGGAAAAATAATCAGGATGAAGGGACATCATCTGGAAGCATAGACCACAACATCTCTAACTAGTTGGTTGCACCAAACTCCACCTAATCGGTGAGAGGTATGTAGGGACTGAAAACCAATTGAAAATATTATTTTAGTTCTGAAGTATTAGATTTGATATCCATATTAGCATACTAAGATGCATCTGGATAAGTTGTGAGTTTGAAGTATTATGTGTAGTTATTTTGTTTTATTCGGTTAAACAAGTTACTATATAGTCAGTGAATAAGACAAAATGGTTTAGGCAAACCATTTATTGAAAAACCTAATAGTCATTGGAAACCCTAATTGAGGGAAATCTATAAATAGGGTGGTTTTTAGTTCATTTGAACTTGTCATTTACTAGAGCATTTGAGCATGTTGCAAGTGATCATTTCTTGCATCCACTAAACTATACGAGAAGGTATTTCTGAATCAATTTAAGAGCATTTTGGCTACTTTATATTACCGAGCTACATTTGTGAAGTAATATCAAGTCAAGCGTGCCCTAGATCATATTTAACCTATCTAGAGAAGTTATGATTCCAAGAGTCCAAAGATCCACACTGGTTAAGGATATAGAATCTGTTACTACTAAGCACAAGATGCCCCCAGCGATAGCATCTGAAAGAGATATGGTTGGAGCATTATCATTTATCCCTGCATGAGTAATTATGAATGATGATGTGCATACTTTTATACATTATAAGATTGAATATCTTTGTCAAGAGGAAATTGATGGCACCGTTCAACAAATTACGTGTTGACAATAATTTGAAGGACGAGCACACTCACCTAGAAGCAAAGCGTCTGACCGACATAATGAACCTACAAAGGGTTTTCAAATGTGAATGGGTGAGAATGGTACTCATCCAAGTACACATGTTGAACATGTGGTTAGATGGATCGATCAAAATTACAAAGGATGTTTTACATCTCATCATTGGATTACCTATTGGTGATAGACCCAAGGCCGTGAAACAAATTGAAAGAGGTAAACTTACTGAGTTTACAAAGGCACTTTGGATGGCAGAGGCATGCAGATATCTATTGTTGAAGACCCCGAGCTAAGGTATGCATGAAAAATTCTATCATACTAAGTATTTCAATCATCCAGAGTGGACAACGTACCTTGTAGTGTTGTGGACTTAGCATACAAAATTGTGAAGTAGGGACTAAAAACTGATGTTTGTGAGATTTTGCTAAAGCAACTTGACAAAAACATGAATACTATTCAGAAAGAAAAGACCAATGCACTGAAGTTTAGATCACTATTGATATGAATATTCTTCTATTTTCAAATCTCTTTCCCTTCTATTGGTGATATAGTATTGAAGACAGACAAACCTGTTATATATCACATCAATGAGTGCATACAGAGTCTAGGTGATAACTTTGACACTATTATGGATGAATGTTTTGCAAAGTTTCAAGCTAGAATGCACAAAAGATATAGAATTCCACCACAATTGATTGCTAAATATCAAGACAAAATTTGTTTTGAAGTGGACACTAATGAATGTTTAGCCAAGGCAGTTGAACCAAGTGCAGAATGGATAGAACCTATGGGATATGAGATGAACATAGATGAATCCTTAAAACAGATAGAAGCCCTACTGGAACAATCCATTGATCCTAAAGATTTGAGATATGGGACTTATGAGGAAGTTAAAGAGAAAATAAAGCACAAAATTGTTTTACCTAAGGCAATAAGGAAAATAGAGAAGCTGATTGACAATTTGTCAAAGACTCTAGGAGAAGATGAAACTGGTAATGCAAAATCTATTGTTTTAGTTGACAAGGAACTGGCAATAGTACTCTCATCGAGTGCTATTGTAACAAAGAGAAACACCAGATCCTCTATACAAGCAAAAGAGAAGGCTATAACCAAGATTGTTCAACTGAAAAGTAGAACATATGCAAGAACTAGAGGAGGAAGGCAAGTTGGACATACCAAAAGAAAACTAAATCTTGGAAAGGATAGTGACACATAATCTGATAAGGCGGATAAATATGTACCGGTGACAAAGTTTGCTAATATTATAAAAAGTCTAGATGACTTTCTTGAATCATTAAAGAAATATGGAGGATTTGGAGGATTCAGGTAGACCAAGTATGAGAAAATAAATGATGAAGACAAGAAGAAAATTGAAGACGTTGTGGTAGCAACACTTCTGAACTACCAAGTTAAAACAATAGAACTTGGACATCACATACCACAAGAGTTGTATGATAAATTTGTTGCTAGATGGAAATATGTTATGAATGTTGAAAATAAAATGAGAGAAAGGTCAGTAGTTCACATTTTTCCTGACCTAACACCATTAGAGATCCAAGAAACATTAAAGATACATTCTAAAGACTTCATTTCAAGGGAAGAGCACTCAGGATAATGAATGGAGATATAGAATCTGTAGAAAAGGAGATAGAAATAAAGTGGAGAAAGATATACAACTTAGATGACACTAAGCATAGAGAGGCAGAGACAAGTCAATAAGGAAGCCTGAGTAATCAAGTAAAGGAATCCACAACCGATATAGAGTCAATTGATATAACTGTAGATAAAGGAGAAATAATTATTGAAGACATCACAGAAGAAGTGGACCCTGCAAAAGATTTACAAAAAGATGGTGATATCATGGAAACACAAGTTCATGACACTGAGTGTATGGATTTTGATTTAGATCCATTACAGAGTCATGAACCGATATTGACACAAGTCTTCAATTACACTAGACATTCAGATACTACAACTGACACTACACTGGAAGCACCCAAGGACACTAAGATAGAGAAAGAGAAAGGAAAGGTAGAAGGTATTGAGACCAATGAGACCAAGCAAGGAAAGACAATCAAGTTGGTACCACCAATCGACACCGATGGTCAGCAACATAACATTGTACCTACCGACACAATAAATAATACATAGAAAGAAAAGTCGTAGGAATCAAATCTGAATGAGAAAGTAGATGAGAAGAAAGAGGAAGAAATACATGACTAACATAAGGAAGAAGAAAATATTAGAGAGAGAGCTATTGGAACTCATACTGAGTCACCTGATGCAGGCAAGGCATCACATTCAAAACTCTCTACTGGTGAAAGTATGTTAGGAGGTAAGAAGAAGTCTAGGAAGAGGAAGTCAATCAACGTAGACCAAGAAATTATTATTCCCAAAGTAGATCCTAACACTCTGAAGCATAAGGACTTCATAAAATATTTAGATTTGGTATCTCTAAAGACAACTCAGAGTAAGCTGATTGCAAAGAAGGAAAAAACCAAAATACTTGAAGATGTTAAGGAAATATTTTCCACAATTATTACCGAGGCCAAAATTGATGAAACGGAGAATCTACTGAATCAAGTTGGAGAATTGGTCAAGCAGATGAACGGATTGAATTTGGATATGTCAGAATACATGATGAAAATACACTAAGACAAGATGGAACATAAACTGATGGAAAGACTAGTTCAAGCAAGTGAAGTGGACAAGATAACTCTATCCAAGTCATGTGAAGAAAGCAAATTATTTGACTTCTATTATTTCATTATTTTAAAAAATTGTATTATTTCAAATTGTACATAGGATATCAGACAGAAATAAACTGAAGTTGACCAAGAGCTGACAACATACCTAAAGGATATACCAACCAAGGTTGGATCATTCCAGACATTATACGATAGAGTACAAGAACTACTAGCAATTCAAGTTTCATTGAAGCAAGAAGAGAATAAGATCGGATTGGAATTGCTTGAACTTTAAGAATTGATTATTCCCCACATCCAATCAATGCAAAACTAGTTGAAGGAGGCCAAAGACCTAGCAAATTATCCAGCAATAATTACACTAGATGATCTTATTAGCATTGTTGCAGATATATCAAAGAATATTGTTGTCTTACAAACTCTTCGAGACACTTGGGAGACTGTATTGTCAAGTATTCAAAAAAGGTATATATATCTTTTTGATAATTAGACTATAGTTGTAGTAGTTTTTGTCAAAAAAAAGGGGGATATGTTATGGAGATATAGGGGATATACTATGAATAAGAGAAAAAGAGAGATATATGAGTTTTCAAAAAAACAAAAAAAATTATATATGTGAAAATACAAAAAGAGGAGAAGAAAAGTGTATACGGAGTAACTACCGAGGGAAGTTATACATTTTGATGACTTTGAATATTTTTGTTGTCAAAAATTCCCAACTAATGTCAAAGGGGGATATTGTTACCTCTGTAAGCTATTTTTGTTGTCATTAGTTTTGTCAAAGTCACAATTCATGGAGAACACAGTCAGTGAATGAAGAAAGTTTTATAAAGGACTAGTCGGTAATGCACACTGAGGAAGTCGGTAGAGATATAAAGCATTATGCAATCGGTAAAGCAAAGAAGTGAGAACCAAGTATACCAAGCACATTTTGTTACCGAGTGGACATAGTACACCAAGTTACTAGTTACTAAGCACATAGAGATTACTCAACCGAGTCAGAAGGAATATCTAACCAAGCCAGATAGTTAATTTATAAAGTGGTAAGAATGCGTTTAATGCATTTCAACTACATTAATTACATTTCTACAAGTGTTAATAATAGTTGGTTACATGATCAATGATTGAGATAATTTAGCATGAAGATCTAAGGCACATATCAAACAGCTAATGGGAGTTTTGTTTTTCCAAGAACCACATCAAATACCGAGGTAAAAGTGATATGGTCACCGAGCGAGAAAGAAGATTGAATGGTTCAAGATAATCATTCAGCAACTAACTCACATGATTAATAGGTTAAAACTTCATATTTATTAAGGATGAATTTACAAGATGAAGTTGTTGGAAGAGAAGCTGTGAATGAAATTAATGAAGGATTTAATGTTGTTATTGAAGTATTGATGTGAACAACATAGAGCAGAGAAGTATTGAGCAGATTTAGCTAGAGTAGAGCATAATAGTGAGGTGTTACAGAGATCATAATTAAGGTAACACATATCAAAGAACACAGAGTTTGAACCAACATTTTATTTGATCCAAGTGAAGGTTAAATCCCAACACTTAGTAGATCCTAACAGATCTTGTTATTGTAAATCCTTTAACTGTGTACATCTCTACGTGTAGAGATTGTAAAATCCTCTAATCAGGTAGACCTAATAAGTCTTATATACTCTTAACTGAGTAATCTATCCAAAGTAGCAAACCTTTATAGCTCTATCCAAGCAACATTTCATACTGTAGTTTTAGTGAAAGTTGTGGGTGCCATCCCCACCGCAGTTTTGTCCTCTAAGCAAGGATTTCTGCGTAGCCAAATCATTGTGTTATGATTTTATTTTTTATGGTTTTAATGTTTTTAATTACATACTTTACATTATTTTCATTTCAATGCAAAGGAGTCGGTAAATAAAGAACATCAAGTTTAGGGTTAATCAGTTGACATATCAAGTAAAAAAATTTATTAGTACTGATTCACCCCTCCCCTCTCAGTCCTTACTTTCCATACATTATTCCAACAGTATGACCCTTGCTGGTGATTTTGATAGTTTCATATTTTCATAAGGTTTTCCATAATATCTAGGTGATGGGGAAAGAGATGTCAATGAAAGCACAGGTTCTATCTTATACCCTTCCATTCCAATATCTATGATTTTGAGCTTCTTCTCAAAGTCTTTCATCATAGCCTTAGAACTTTCAAATGTTTGTTCTTTCATCACTTCCCTGTTATGAGGAACAAGGGTGTCTACAGATTATCTTAAAGCGTTGTAGTCATAACTAATATCTGTAGGAATACTAACTTCAACTCTATTATAGGGGAACTTTATAGATTGATGTTACATGGATGGAAAAACTTGCATCTCATGAATCCAAGGTCTTCCCAGCAAAATATTTTAGACTAAAGGAAGATCAAGCACTTGACAATATTATATCTCGTTCCACAGGTCCTACCCTGATCGACAGTACCACTAGACCCTTAGAGTATCACTCTTCTTCATCATATGCTTTAATGATTATCTTCTTTCTACCATCTATAGCATGCTCAAAAAATCCCAGTTGTGTGATTAAATTGTAAGTATAAATGTTTAGACCAATGCCTCTATCTATCAAAATACACTTGACGCGGTGTTTATGGATCATGACTTCAATATGCAATGGATTGTTATGTAGATGGTTTGTAGAATTATCATCTTCTTCAGAGAATGATAGGTAGTGAGGTGAGGATTGTTATGTAGATGGTTTGTAGAATTATCATCTTCTTCAGAGAATGATAGGTAGTGAGGTGAGGTCAGATGATCTACCATAGATTAAAACTTATCCAATTCTAATTATTTAGGCACATTTGCAACTATCAGAGATTTATCCAAGACCTCTCTCTGAGCAGGAGAAATATTAAGTAGTTCAAAAATATAAATTTGAACATTGGCTTGTTGTAGTTTCTCAATGACACTATAACCAATAGAAGATGATCACACCAACTGTTTATATGTAGATGATTTAGAAGTAGTTGCAACTAGTTTTTTTCTTGTAGATGTGGGTTTATTTGAAGATGAAGCTTGATTCAAAGGTAAAGAACCAACTCCTTTAAAACTAACCTTTTCTTGAGCATGGGTTATGACATTTGCAGAATCAAATTCTTCATCCTTTTTTTTTTAACGATTATCACATTGCAATGTTCTAATGATATGGTCCAAGCATGTTAATGATATTGTCATCATTCGTATAAGTGTAGTTGACTTTAGCACCGCTCTCTAATTTGGAAGTTTCTCCCTTTTCATAGTTAGGTAAGGGATTTTTAAAGGCTTTATGATCTGTATTTTCCATATGACCACCAATCTTGATTTCATGATTATCAATAAGATCTTGAATGAAATTCTTGAACTTCATATAGTTATTAGTTTTATGACCTTTGTTTCGATGGTATTCATAGTAATCATTATCATTTAAACATCTAGGTTTAACTTCAAGATCATAAAGTTTTGAATTATCAGGAAACATGATGATGTTGTTGGCTAAAAGAGTCTTGAGAGTTGTGTCAAGAGTCTCTCCCAAAGGAGTAAAATCACTTTTAGGTTTTGGAACTCATGGTTTATCTTTCAAGAATTTTCTCAATTTCTTAAGAGAATTTGTTGTAGCACTTTCAACAGCTTTAGTGGCTTGGATACCACTAGTTAGATAAAATATTGTTGGCTTTGGTTTGGGATTGGTAGGATCAACCACCTCATCATTAACAATGTTTCATTCTTATTCCAATATTTTTTTTTATCTTTGTTGTTAGAGTTGGAACTAGAACCATAATTGGTTTCCTTATAAAGGAAAATTTCACCTTTTTTAACAAGTACATCTTCTATCTTCAAGGTACTTTCCACCATCTCGTTAAATGTAGGTGGACCTTGCATCTGAATGTCATAGTTTAGTCCAGGAATGAGAGTGTTGATAAAGATGTCCATTTTCTCAGATTCAAGAATTAGATGCAGATATCGAGAGAAAATCTTCCTCCATCACTAAAGGAAAATAAGGAATGGTTCTCTTGTTTTTTTCTTTTTTTTACAGAGTTTTGTCATGATTACAGGATGTTGAATGTTGTATGATTACTGATGGAGAAATAGCTTGATTAATTCCTCAAAAATTTTGATTCCCGTAGATAATTTTGAAAACCATTCAATCACTTGGCCACCAAGACTTCATGGGAAAATATGCATAAGATAGGGTTGTTCATGCATAAACTCCATACAAATAGCACAAAATTCTCATACATGGTCCTAAGGATTAGAGTCACCAGTATACTTATCAAATTTAGGAATTTCAATTCTTGAAGGAAATGGAGGCATGTAAAGATCTTTGTTAAAGGGAAATGGGAAGATCTTGTCAAGAGACTAATTCATAAAAGGTTTATCTTTTTCCCTTTTCATTTATTGTATCTCAGCTTTTAAAGCTTGTAATTGTTTAGTCACAAGTGATAGTGGTGTCTCTTCTTCCTTGGTAACGATATTTTTGATGTTATAGTCAATGAGAAGTTTAAATCCCTATGTAGCTAGATCAAGAAGGTATTTTTATTTTTCCTCATTCATGATCATCTTCATCATTTTATGGAAGTATTTTTCTTTTTGATATTTATTTACAGTTTCTTCATTAGGTTCAGATCCACTACATGAACTGTCATCATCGGTAGCATGAGTATTGTGGTTATCTCAAGAGTGCATCTAGATCTCTCCTTTTCTTGCCTTTCTCCAGACATGTTGAGTATAGATGAGTTACCTTTATTGGAAAGTGAAGGTATATCAAAAATTGGTTGAATTGAAGATTTTATTTGTTCTTGAAAGAGTGGATTCACTTTGAGATTTATCTGTGAAAAAGGATGTTAGACAAGTGATCATGAGTTGTCACTTGATGAATACCTTGTTAGGAATAACAGTCCATAAGAACAACTGAGAGAGGGGGTGAATCCGTTGTGAGACAAATTATTAAACATTAAACTTTATAAACCAAAACTTCAATTCAAATGATAACACACTAAATGCCAACACAATAACACAATCCTTATTGTCGAGGAAACCTTGTTAAAGGTAAAACCTTGGTGGGAGTTAGCACCCACAAATGATGTATTGAGAATATAGTTTCCCTGTTAAAATATTTAGCCATGTTATGAGCTTATTACAACATTACAATACATAGTTTGTGTTAAAGGACAAACCCTGTTAGGAGTCAAGAGTAACAGTGGGCTCACTGCCTAGGCACACTACCCAAAGAAGGTTAAAGCCACCCTCAAGGATTTACAATCCAAACAAGTGTATATAAGAAATATACAATCTAGTGAACTATCTGATAGCACCTGTCTTTGCTTGGTCAGTTCCAATGAAGTACTACAATCACAAACTCTTTTCTACATACACTGGTCAATGAAGCTTCACAGCTTCCACACTTCTCTGTCTTTTCAATTACCTTCTCATCATTCCACTATCACATCTTTTCAAAAGAAAAGATCTCTCATATATACCCTATTACAATAATTGATTAGGTTGGCCAATTAAGCTTTCCCAATATAAAAATAATTATTTAACCCCTTGCTAAGATACACAAGGTACCTAAAACAAGTAAACATCAATTAAAATACATATAATATAATCCAAGATCTGCAATCCACACTCACAATCCATAATGCATGCTACATCTCTGAAGTTGGCCCCAAATAGGTCTCCTCCAAAATACATGCCACAACTAACATCACCAATAGTCACACAACTTGCGATCAACAACAAACACTCCTCAATATTCCTTTTGTAATCTCTTAAGCTTGCATAACCTGAATCATCACCTATAAGATATCCCCAAACATAGAGACTCGCTCTGTCAAGCATCACTGTAACAGTCCAGAAACCAGTCTTCACTAAAACATCTGTAACATATCCAATATGCAATATTAAGCCAAGAAACCTTAGGAATAAGGTCATCACACATATTTATTCATATCCTCATCTTCACTCATTTTGATTCATCTGCACAGTGTCCATACACTTTTGTTAGTCATCATACAATAGTAATAACCAACCTATTCACTCCACAGAAACATATGTTGACATTAGTGACAAAAAATGAATGTCAACAGCATCAGTAGTACCCAATTCTGATATCATCCAACAATCTCCCCCTTTGGCATAGATGACAACATATGAAAAATCCATAAACCCAAAAGTACTCTATCTCAATACAATCTTCTCAATATCCTCAACACAATTCTCCCTAAAGTAGTAGGGATTTTCACATAGAATCTCTCTCCCTTTGAAAACATTGGAAAAGGGTGCCATAACTCTTCTTTATTAATCTACAAGGTGTAGCTTTTTCAAATCTTCATGTCTAACAACCAGGTGCAAAATCACCCAAAGGTGCTCTATAGTGTTCCTGCGATCACTCCCCCTGAGGAGTAGATCCATACATCAATTCCAGAAAATGATATAGCTCTAAAAGCCACTGGACTAATGCATGCCTGCATCAATTAATTACCACTATGAGGGGCTCTCACCCCAAGCATGCTTTTGAGATACTCAAAATCATCTTTTGGAAAAGGTTTTGTAAATATATCTGATATCTATTCCTTTGTGCTAATATACTCTAGTCTAATCTCTCTCTCTCTGCTACCTTGTCTCTCAAGAAATGATACTTAATAGAAATATGTTTAGTCTTTGAATGCATTACAAGATTCTTTGACATATTCACTATGCTAGTGTTATCACAATGGATAACCACTGGCTCTTCTATAATTATTCCAATGTCCTTTAGCATTTGTTTCATCCAAACAACTTGTGTAAAATTTATAGCAGCAACAACATACTCAGATTGAACTGTAGACTGAGCAATACAGTCCTGCTTCTTACTTAACCATGGAACCAACCTTTTTCCAAGGAAAAATGCTCCACCACTTGTACTTTTTCTATCATCCACATTACCAGCCCAATCAACATTAGTATAAGCTTGTAAAATAAAGTCATCTATTTTTTCATACCATAATCCATACTCTATTTTCCTTTCAAGTATCTAAAAATTCTTTTCACAGCGGCAACCCTAACCAATTTTGTTGCATTTGTCGCTCTTCTATATCATCAAAGTCCTATTGTACTAGGCAATTTTGAGTTTTCACTGACTCTACTCGACCTGAGTGTCAAATGCAGAAAATCCTAAATTTGTAGTAATCATACATCATATTTAATTCCTAAATATCTATTTAGCTAAACAAACCTTATGATCGAATTAATTTAATTAATAAAGTCCTAGCACTTTAATTAAATTAAATTCACCCTCTTTAGCTGAGACACA
>MU227419.1:952666-966017 GCA_018584345.1 Thuja plicata
TTAATCATACATCATATTTAATTCTTAAATATCTATTTGGCTAAACAAACCTTATGATCGAATTAATTTAATTAATAAAGTCCTAGCACTTTAATTAAATTAAATTCACCCTCTTTAGCTGAGACACTTGAAAAGGAATTAAATAATATTTAATTATTAAATAAATATCCTCATTTCAATAATTGAATTTAATTATTCAGATAATTGAAAAAAAAGCAATTATGAGCTCATATTTATTTAATTAATTAGATATTCTATCAAAAAATTTATCTCTATTCAGAAATGGAAACTTTGAATTAATTATGCTTTAAAGAGAAATAAAACAATTAAATTCAAATAAAACAATATTAAATCAAAGAAAGAAAATAGTTAAAGCAAGAAGAAAACAATTTATTGAATTCTTTTCAATAAAGCTTTCTATTTTTAACTGGCTTTTCTATTTGTTTTATTTCAAAAAGGAAAGTTTCTATTTTGATCCTCTCAGAGTCTATAAAAGAACTCTCATTCTTCATTCAAAACCCCCTGAATTTTTAGAGAAAATATGCATTGTTAGAATACTGAATTATTGTCATAGCTTCATATAGAATAACTTCATTTTTGCAATAGCATAACTTCAATTTTTAGAATAATGGCATTTAGTAATCATGTTTAGATTATTTCACATCTTTCATTTCTTAGCATAATCTTGCATTGTTTTGCATTCATCATGATAAATCCTTCGTTCTTAGATTGGTCCATGGTTGTGAGACTCTCATTCTGAGAGTAATTTCAAAAACCCCGTCTAGATAGAAGGCAACAGGTCAAATCATGCAGGTAGATAAGATGAATAATCTCATATTCAGTCTTGTGTGTACCTGGTGAAAAAGGACTATGTTGAAGTGTGTGGTTGATTAACAAGGCCAAAATTAACACATACAGGTGTGTCTCTTTAGGATCTACTTGATATCTTGCCACAATTCCAACTGCATTGGAAATATCTGGTATGGTGCGAGTTAGATATTGTAGACCTCCAATCATTGATATGTACTTTTTCTGAAAAATACTCTGAGTTTCATCATTACTAGTAAGTTTATAACCAGTCACCATGGGTGTTCCATAAGGTTTACAATCTTCCATTCCAATCTTCTTCAACATTTCCTTAAGGTACTTGGTCTGAGAAATAAAAATACCATTTTTTCTGATTAATTTGCAAACCAACAAAAAATTTCATCTCACATATCATTGACATTTCAAATTCATCTTCCATTTATTTAGAGAACTGTTTACATATTTTATCATTGCCTCCAAAAATGATATCATCAAAAAAAACTTCTATGATTAAGATTTCATCTTCACCGGTTCTTAAATATAAATTATGTTCTGCATTACCTTTTTCTAAAACCAAGAGGAAGTAGATATATGTCTAGTCTTGCATACCATCCTCTTGGTGCTTGTTTCAATCCATACAATGCTTTCTTCAACTTTCAAACCATGTCTTCATCTTCTGTCAAAGGAAATCCACCGGGTTGCTCTATGTATACTTCTTCTTCCAAATCTCCATTCGAGAATGCAGATTTTACATCCATCTGATATACTTTAAAGCCTTTATGTCCAACATAAGCAAGAAATAATCTCATAGCTTCCAACCTAGCAACATGAGTAAATTTTTCTTCAAATTCTATGCCTTCTTGTTGCGATTAGCCTTTACAAACTAGTCTAGCCTTATTTCGTACCATTGTTCCTTCCTCATCCATTTTGTTTCTAAAAAGCCATTTAGTTCCTATCATATTTTTTTAGGCCTTGGAACCAATTCCCAAGTATTGTATTTCTTTATTTGTTCTAGTTCTTCCTGCATAGCTTTAGTCCAATATTCATCTCTACATGCTTCATCAGTATTTTTTAGTTCAACTTGAGAAATCAAACAAATTTCATCTCTTAATTTTGATGTTTTCATCATTCCTTTACTTGCATTACCAATGATTTGATTTTTAGGCTGGTTCTTCTTAACATACCTCAGAGTCTTATGAGTTTTAGTAAGCTCAATTGATTCATCTTCAATCTCATCATCAATATCCAAAGGTTCTATAGGATCAGCAGTGACCTCCTTTAACTCTACAATCTGACCACAGTCATACATTCTTTCTTGAATCTGAAACTTTTCATCTATCCTCACATTAGTGCTTTCAATCAACTTCCTCAATTTCAAATTGAAACATTTATAGGATTTTCTCTTAGTACAATAACCAAGGAAGATACCTTCATCACTTCTAGCATCAAACTTCCCTATCTCATCATCTCTTTTGATATAGTATTTACTTCCAAATATTCTAAAATATTTTACAGTAGGAGTATGATCAAACCATAATTCATAAGGAGTCTTACTTGTACCTTCTCTGATCTGAATTATGTTTAAGGTGTACGTAGTAGTACCAACAGCTTCTGTCTAATGAACATGTTATACATTTCCTTCCATTAGCATAGTTATGGCAATATCTAATATTGTTATGTTTCTTTGATCTACTATCCCATTATGTTGTGGTGTCATAGGAGCATATGTCTATCTGAATATTCCATGATCTTCGCAGTAGGTATTAAATAAGTCTGAAGTAAACTCACACCTCTATCTGATCTCAAACATTTTATCTTTAAACCTGATTCATTCTCAACTTTTGCTTTGATATCTTGAATTTTTCAAATGCCTCAGACTTCTCTCTTAAATATGTAACCCACACCATTCTAGAAAATTCATCAACAAAAAGTATAAAATACCTTTCACCATAATAAGATCTTTCTCTTGCAGGACCACATAGATCTGTATGTACCAGATCCAACTTCTCTTTTGTTGAATAATATTTTCTTTTAAAACTGCTTCTATCATGTTTCCCCATAACACACTATCTACACATAGTTTTAGATGGTTTTAAAATCTTAGGTAGATCTCTTACTGCATTAATCATACTTGCCTTCACAATATTATCAAAGTTAACATGAAAAAATCTTCTATGCCATAGTCCACTGTCATCAACTTTCACAGTAAAACAAGAAGCCTCAAATGTATTCAATTCAAATACATTACCTCTATATTTAGTACCAAATATGATCAGGTCTCCTGATTTACTTCTGATAGAACATTTCCCATCAATGAATTTAAATTGATAACCTCTGTCCACTATATGTCCAACACTCAACAAATTATGCTTAAGTCCATCAATAAGCAGTACATTGTCAGTATTAGTTTTTACATCTAGAGAAATAGATCCAACTCCAATGTTAAGCTTAGGAGTATTGTCACCAAATCTAACAACACCACCATCATATATTTTCTGACTAAAAAACTTGTTTTTATCTCCAGTCATATGATGTGAACAACCACTATCTATAACTCATTCAAATTTCCTTTCAACACGAGATACTAAGGATTTTTCTTCATGTATAGGTTCATCATCCTTAATAGCAATAAATCCAATTTCATCATAGTCAACAACATCATCATCAGAAACACCTTCACTAGTGTAATAACATTCCTTGTCTTTTGAATAATTTGATTTTTAAAACTTAGGTTTGTGTTTTGGAACCCTTGTAGGACATCAAGATGCAAAATGACCAATCTTGTTGCATGAAAAACATTTCAAAGGTAACTTGCCTTCAAATTTACCCTTACCTCTCTTTTCTCTTCTAGCAATCAGGGCTACCACTTGATCTAGCTTTCTTTCTTCCTCCTATATTTGTTCCTATTAATTAACATATTCTCCAAGTTCTTCTCTCAAGTCACTATTGTTGGTGCTCGCAATTCCAGATGAGGTTTGTTTATTTCTATGCTCAGTTGCCTTGAATGTTGACTCAAATATAGGTAGAGAATCTCCCAGTTCTGCGGCCTCAAAAGTAGTTATCTTTCCAATCAACATCTCCCTATTAAAGTTCGGTGTCAAAGGTATAATCTCCTCTGTATCTTATACTTTATTTTTGTATAAAGGTGTCAGAGATTTGAGAATATTCACAATCACTTCTTCCTCACTGTAAGTACCTTTGGAGTTCCTGATGCCAGTATCCACTTCAGTAATTCTTAGTGCATATGATCTAATGTTCTCATCATCTTTCATTTTCAATGATTCCATCTTTTTTTTCCATTTTTGTAGCTTCGCCTATTTTGTTAACTTATCTCCTTCATACAGTACTTCCAATCTTGTCCAAATTTCATGTGCAGAATCTAAGTCTTTTAGTTTTGTGAATTTGCCTTTAGAAAGTGCACTAATCAATGATCCCTTGTGACCATGTTACATGAAAATAACTTATTTTCATCTTCAATAGCTTTATCCAATTCATTCTCAGTCTTTATCTTTTCCTTTATTTTTTTGGTTATCTAGTAGTCGATTCCCAAACATAGCGAATGTGTTCTCATCTTGTTCTACCAACAGTCAAAGTTTTCAGGATCAAATTTTAGACTATCCTTCCTGTAGTAAGTCATCTTCAGGATCACCTCAAGTTGTTAAGCTTTCTCTCTAAGGACCAGTGGCTCTAATACTAATTGTTAGGAATAATAGTCCACAAGCACAACTAAGAGGGGGGTGAATTAGTTGTGAGATAGATTAGTAAATATTAAGCTTTATAAACCAAAACTTCAATTAAAATGATAACACAGAAAATGCCAACACAATAACATAATCCTTGTTGTCAAGGAAACCTTGTTAAAGGTAAAACCGCAGTGAGAATTAGCACCCACAAATGATGTACTGAGAGTATAGTATCCATGTTAAAAGATTCAACCCTGTTAGGAGCTTATTACAATATTATAGTACATAGTCCATGTTAAAGGATAGACCCTATTAGGATTCAAGAGTATCAGTGGGCTCACTGCCCATGCACACTGCCCAAAGAAGGTTAAAGCCACCCTCAAGGATTTACAATCTGAACAAGTGTATATAAGACATATACAATCCAGTGAACTATCTGATAGCAACAATCTTTGCTTGGTCAATTCCAATGAAGTACTACAATCACAAACTCTGCTCTACATCCAACAGCTAATCAATCTTCATAGCATCCACACTTCTCTATCTTTTCAATTACCTTCTAATCATTCCACTATCACATCTTTTCAAAAGAAAAGATCTCTCATATATACCCTATTACAATAATTGATTAGGTTAGCCAATTAAGCTTTCCCAATATACAAATAATTATTTAACCCCTTGCAAAGATGCACAAGGTACCTAAAACAAGTAAACATCAACTACAGTACATTAGATATAATCCAAGATCTACAATCCACGCTCGCAATCCATAATGCATGCTACATCTCTGAAGTCAACCCCAAATAGGTCTCCTTTAGAATACGTGCCACAATTGACATCACCAATAATTACATGACTTGCGATCAACAAAAAACACTCCTTAATATTCCTTCTATCATATCTTAATCTTGCATAACCTGAATCATCATCACCTGTAAGATATCCCCAAACACAGAGACTCGCTTTATCAAGCATCATTGTCACAGTTCAGAAACCATTCTTCATTAAAACATCTATAACATCTCCAATATGCAATATTAAGCCAAGCGACCTTAGGAATAAGGTCATCACACATCTTTCTTCATATCCTCATCTTTGCTTATTTTTATTCATCTATATAGTGTCCATAAACTTTTTTCAGTAATCATACAATAGTAATAACTAGTCTATTCACTCCACATAAACATATGTTGACATCAGTGAGAAAACATGAATGCCAACAACATTAGTAGTACCCAATTATGATATCATCCAACATACCCTAAACGAGGTATTTTATGATTATTGTCTCTTCTCTCTTCATGATGTCTATGTGAGCTTCTAGTTTGGACAAGCATTAATGATTGATGTGACTAAGAGCTAGGAGTGATAAGGATATGAAGGTCAAATCCCAGATAGGTAAGTGTTCACTTATCTTTAAGATAATTGGATGATGAGATTGATGACAACTAGGTAGGAGGTACCGAATCACCTTGACTCAAATATGAGTCAAGGTTAAAGAGATAGGAGGTTCAAAAACAAGGATATGAGTGATGAGATTGATGAAAACTAGGTGGGAGGTATCGAATCACCTTGACTCAAATCGGAGTCAAGGCTAACTAGCACTCATGACTCAAGATGGATCGACAACGATTGATTGACTAATTGAAAATGGATCGATGCTTGATTGGAGGATAAGATAAGGTCACTCACATATTAGGACAAGATCAAATAAACAAGTATGACTACATCAGGGGTATGTATGCACCCTAAAATGGTCGCTTGGACTATGGGCCCCCATTTATCAATTTATCAAAATCTTGAATCAATGTTTTGCAACATTTTCAATTCAAATCAATTTCCTTGATCAAATCATAATTAATTCAATTATTTCAATATTTCCTAGGGTTTGATCATTTCATCAATTATCTTATTTAATTAAAAGAAATAATTCCTTTTTATTAAATAAAATAATCTTATTTAATTAAAATTCCTTTTTAATTAAATAATCTTATCTTATTTAATTGAAATCTCTCTTAATTAAATAATATTATCTCATTTAATTAAAATATCCCTTTTAATTAAATTAAATAATCTTATTTAATTAAAATAAAATCCCTCTTTTAATTAAGTAAAACCCCCACTTAAATTCCTCTTTGTTTTTTTTTTATAGATAACAATATTGTATTGATGTTTTAAAAGAGATTACATGAAATAGGAATAGAGTAAAGAGGGCCTAGTGGCTCTCAGTTACAATCATAATACAGGCTGTATTAGCACAGAAAGAGGCATCAGCGCCCAACCCAAAAGCTAGCCCCACATACCGGGTAACTGGAGTACAAACACAAAAAACCCCCAACAGGTCTGGATTTCCCTACTGGCCCGCTATTTATTGAACCATGCAGCAGTCTCCTCTTTGGAGAAGTTGGGAATTTCTCTGTCATCCCTTACTGTAGGTCATGGCCTACCCATCCCACACGAAGCTCCCCATTGAAGCAAAGAGACATCAACACCAGCATCATCATCATTACAGACCTTAACGCCTGTCACCATACACCCTTCCCATTGAATTTGGTATCGCAGGGGTTCTCCTAGTGGATGCACACTCTTCCTTGTTGTTGTCTTCATAATGCCCTTCTGCTCCTCTGTCTTTGTAGTATAATCCTGCAGGATACACACCAAACGGTGCCAAGCCCTGGCAGCTTTTGGCAAGTGCACAATGCCTGGGTTCGCTGAGGACCAAATCACCAGCGGCTGCAGTGAATTATCCCCACCCACAATGAGTCACCATGGATTCGGCCCCATTTCCAAACCTACCCCAAGGGTAGTCTGTTCCATAATATCTTCCAGCCCACCAAGCCATTGTTTGTCGATGCACATTTCCACCGTCCAACAAACTTCTTCCTTTGACTCTCCCACCATGAGAGCCAATGCAACAAATAATGAGGCAATATCCAAGTTAGTCCGCCTACACCAGTGGGTATCCATGTATTTCGGCCCCATAAATTCCATTACCTCTTCCAGAAAGGCTTGGTCCTCTAGTAAGAAGATAATCTTCAGGCGCCAAACTGAGATAACACCTGCATAAGCCTGGGTTTGGTTGCAGGATTCCAGTGAAAAATTAGCTTCCATGGTGACCTTCGCACTAATTGCAAATGAAATTGAAAACAGCCAGAAAATAAGTGATTTAAATGCAGTGAGGTTTTGGCTTGTGAATAACTGATACACGTCACCCTGCCCATTCCTTTGTGTGGTATAATTGAAACAAGTGGTGTTTTGTCCTCCCTTGTGCGTAAATGAATAGGCCTAATAATTATGTGGTACTCTAAGGAAGTAAGCATCGAGTGACCATTTAGAGGAAAAGACTCAATATAATGCTAAGTTGATAAGACCGTAGTCTTCATAAAAATCATATTTACTTCCAAGGGGGTTATTGGCGCCCAAGTTGGCCAACATATCAGCCACTGAATTAGCCTCCTGATAGACGTGGGAGATCCTGAAGTCTTTGAATTTGGGTAGTAGGCACCTGATTTGGTTGATATGTTTATCCAAATGCCATGAGGCCAACTTGCCTTTCTTAATGCCATTAATGATGATTTCTGAGTCGCCTTCCAGATGTACCTTCTTTAAACCCAGCTTGATTCCCAGGAGCATGGCTTCTTTTGCAGCCTCGCACTCTGCAACATTATTGGTTCCATCTCTTAATGTTTTTGCTATGAGGCCGAAAATATTGCCATCCTTATCCCTCGCAACACTACCACACCCAGAGATGCCAGGGTTGCCTCTTGCAGCCCTGTCAAAATTAATTTTAGTCCAGCCTTCCTCTGGCGGCTGCCACGTACTCCAGACCTTTCTCACAGCAGGATGAACCCCAACACTCCCATTAACGGGCCAAATTCCTCTTTGTTGAAAAATGAAATAAATTAAATAAAAATAAATAAAGTTCATTTTTCTACACATCTTCCTAAGTGGTGGGATTTTTGCCTCTTAATCATAACCTTTGATTTTGCCTTTTGAAGATATGAGCACATGGATCAACCAAGATTTAATCTCCACCATTGCTTATTTTCTTTTTGCCTCTTAATCTCTACTGTCATTTCTCTTTATAAGGATACCTCTCCTTCTCATTTAAATAATCAATAATCAAGAAATCAATCAAGATTTTATGCTAATGTTATGTTGCAGGTTTGGAGAGCAATTTTGGAGGAGATTTTGAGTACTTGAGCTTGGATATTGCAACTTCTCTCTTCTCGTCTTCTTCTTTCGTGCCCCATGACAATCCATTTAGATTAATTTTGCACTTGTATGTTAGATTAGATTCATGTTTCCTTTCATAGATTAATCTTGCATTTGTATTTCCTTTCATAGAATAATCATGCATTGTTATCATATAGATTAATTTCCTTTTGTGCATTGTTATCATATAGATTAATTTATTTTCTTGCATTGTTATCATATATAATAGCTTCCATTTTCATTTGCATGCATACTTGGTGATCATGGAGACTAGCACTCTTGCTTTTCCTCTTTGAATCTCTCATTTTATGGTGTACTTGCATGGGCACAAACTAGGTCAATCTGAGGGCCTCCATTACAAACCCTTGCACTCCATGAATAAAGAGCTATGAGTCGATATTTGAGGCCTCATCCTTGAGAAACCTTGAATGGAATGACTCATAGAAGTGTGACACATTTTTAGCACATATTTTTTGCGCCCACCATGGGGCAACCCACCTTTACACGCTGGTTTTGATTGTTTTTGGAGCTAACCCCCTTGTGCAGATTTGCTTGGAGATGAAAACCCTAGATTTTCAAAGATTTAATCATATCTCCTAAAAAGCTTGGATTTTCAGTCTAAATTTTTTTTGCAGGTTGGCGACATATCAGAAAAGCTTCAGTAAAAAAATTTAGAATTTTCTGAGGTATTTTGCATTTTTTTATAATTTTTTCTTTATTTTTTATAATAAATTAATTTTCAGCGCAAATCAGCATATTTTTTGAAATTTTTTATATTTTCAGAAAGGTATTTAAATTCTATAGGGGGTCCATTCTTTGTGTTTTAAATTTGGATGAAATGTCATAGCTCATTTGGTCGATTTATGAAAACTAGTCTATTTTGGGAAAATGGCTCCCTAGGGTACAAATGAAAAGATATTTTTAAAATTTTAACATTTTTGGAAATCTCTCTATTTTTTAATAGGGGTCTCTTTTCTATATTTAGGGTTTGGGATCTGAATTCATGTCATATAGGTCCAATCTTGTTGACTAGGTCAAAAATCAAAATTAAAAAAGGGCATTTAATGATTAGCTTGCACTTATTTTTCACATGGTTCAATGTATGATATGAGTTGTCATTTGGATTGTTTGTTGGTTATTATGACTCCTAACAATTGATTTTTAGATCTAACCCTAGGGTTTTCATAAGTTGAATATACATTGCATATCTTGTTTGCTTGTTTGCTTGTTGGAGAGTTCGTGGCTTGCTTTCGCAGAAAAGCTCAACAAAAGAAACAATAAGGTAAAATTTACTAATCGCGTTGCTTTGGAATTAAGGTATTTTGTTGCATCTATATAAAATTTGGGTTTTGGAAATAAAAATGGACCTCTCATGTGTTTGGCTTGAGTGTTTCTTGCTTTCATAGATCACATTTCCAATTTTTGCTCTAAAGGAATGAACCTAGTTTTGTTTTCTTACATATATGTTTCACATAATAACTAGGCCCTATGAACACTATTTGTGGCGATCTTGAGAGAGTGGGATTCATTCGCTTATCTTACATGTGAAGCTCTTCTTGACGATAGATCCCCTTGTAGGTAGGGAAGGATTTGTTATTATCTCACTTGGTTTGGTCTTCAACTTTTGACGGTACTTTTTCTCTTGAGATTGGTGGTCATTGTTGTTGATATACGAACCTTGGGTGAGGTGATTTAAAATTAGTGGATCAATTATTCTTTTTTTCTATGTCTAGGTGAGGTGAAGAGGCTAGAGGATTATGTTATCTTTCCTTTTGGGAGAATCAAAAACTTGGAACCCTTGAATCCGAACTAAGTCCCCATGTGGTTCATATTGTGAGTCTTCCTTGTTAGAGAGGGTTAACCGTAGTGGACACTCCCTTTATTGGGTAAAACATGTGGACAAAACCTTAAGAGGTAACAGCCATTTCTGCCATGGTAGTAACAACCACTATATAAATGTCCTTGTGGAAGAAATTTCCATAGGTGTGGTCTCTTTTTGGGTTGTCAGATCTCCTTAGCAATTCCTAATTGATTAAATTCTCAGACTGTGTCAAAACCTTGGTGCGCTAGGATTGGGTTTCACCCACTTGAGATTGCAAAAGTTGTAGAGATAACCATTACTAAGAACCATAATGCAACCAAATTTTTATTCTCTAGGACTATGTGCGTGATTGAAAAACATTTTGAGAACATACACAAGTAAAATATTTAGGGAGTAGAATACTATGACACTATTCGTGTTCATGTACAAGGTTGCTTTGTCCCTTGCTCATTGTTTGAAGACATTTGCTTACTTGGACTCCCTGATTGTTGTCTTGTGTGCCCGATTCATGATAAAATCTATTAATGCATCTAGTTGGTCAAGTAAAATGAACAAAGACTGGGTTCTGTTTCCTTCCCCGCGAAATTGTATCCTCTTTGCCTAAACAGTGAGATGAAAACTTCAATAGATCTCCCCAAAAGTGCTATGACATGTTACTCAACATCCAAATCAACGTAAATGATATCAAGTTGCACAAAATGACTCTTGGTCTTCTTTCTTCCATGTCTCCCATGTCTTCCTAGTCTCCCATTTCCATCCTTTCTCTTCTTCATTCACGCTTCTTCCTCTTCTTCCTAAGCTCTTCACGTATTCTTACTTCTTTTCCTCTTATTATCTAGTCTCCCTTCTTCTATTCATCTCTTCTGTCACTCCCATGCTTGGTTCCTCCTCTTCTAGAACTGTGAATTTCAACTATCTTGTTATGGAACCTCTCTTGAAAATAGATGATCTCAAACTCATTTCTCAATTTGAAGAGTATTATTCCTCCAAAAATTGCATGGGTAATAAATTTATGATAAAAATAGAAAAAAAAATTGATTGAATCAGATGCCTTTTCTAGGATCATACGCATGATCTTGTCATGAACTCCTTCTTCCAAACATCTTTCATCTTCTAAGTCTTCTCATCTTTCCTCGTCATCCAAGTCTTCTTCCTCCACTAGGTCTTCACTTTCCTCTTCTCCACGATCTCATTCTTCTTCTACTTCTCCCAAGATTCTTACTTCTCTTCTCAAGACATACCATAATGAGAAACATGACAACCCTTGTGATGCCTTTTCCATGAAGAGTGATACACCCATCTTTGATGACTATGATGGACAATGTAGTGATACCTATGACACCTCTATTCCTAAGAATCCTCCTAGTCGTGTGCTCATTCTTATTGGTAATGGGTTGTCACATTGGATAGATTGTGATGGTGATCCATATGACTCTAATTTTGAAAGAGACTTTGATGATTTTTGTGAACAATACCTGGATGATACATTTACTTCTATTGAGGAAGAGAAATATTTCCACGTTGATTATAAACGTAAATAATATAAGAATCTCTCCTCTAAGAGTTCTCATGCTGAAAATAAAGATTACACTCTTGAGCAAGATCATGTTAATTATGAACCTTTATTTTTTGATAATTCCCTTCCATCCTCTACTTCCTCCAATACCCATACATCTCCTAAAGTTTCCAAGCTTTTAAAATCTTTCACAAATCCTTCATCCAACAAAGGTCCTAACACTTTTCATGTGATTTCCTATAGTTGTCCTCAAGGACTACCTCTTAAACAAACTCAAGCTAACCTTCACTTGGTTGTGAATACTTTCAATAATGCTAAACCTAAAGAGACTAAGCCTTTATATGCTACAATGCCTACTTCAGCTTCCCCATCTCTTCCCAAGTCTCCCATACAATTCCAACATGCTTCCTTATCCTTAGAAGTGGCTCCATGTCAAGAGGACTCTAAAAATGATAACGAAAAGAACATAAAGAAAGATCAAGATCAAGAAACCTCCATGTCATCCAATCCTTTTCATGATGTCTCTTATCTGTTTCATGGTTCTTTTGATCTTGCATGTCCTTTCTCATTCATTCCACCATGTCTTAAGTCTTCTCCTAAGCAAGATCAAGTTACTACTTACACCGTTGAGCTTAATGACAATCAAAATAACCTTACCCCACTTACGCTTTCCAAAGATGATACTTCCATTAAGGTTATTAAAAATGGTGTTGTTACTTCCAATATTAAGCCTATTAAAAATCAAGAGGAACATTGTGCGCTTATGCTATCCAAAGATCCTTGTCAAGATCAAAGCCTTCCATCTTCTTGTTCTACCACTCCATGTTTGTTTCCACTTTCTACTCTTCCTAAGTCTTTCCAAGCTTCAAACAATCCTATCAAATAATGTGCTCATATTCAAGATGTTCACGATCCTATTGAAAATCCTAATGCTCACTCTAAAGATGTTGATGTCCTTGGTTGTCATATACATGCCAATGAACTTATTGATTATCCTTTTGCATCTTCCACGTCCATCCTTGGATCTCCTCCACCAATACTAAGGGCTTCACATTTTCCTTCCATCTTAGGTCCTTATGTCCCTTCACTTTCCCCTCCTAACTCTCCTAATTTGTCATCCATCTTGGGTCCGTACATCCCTCCATCTCCTATCTTTCCTCAAGATAAACATAGATGCATAACCTTGAATCCTTTTCATCCATCCACCCATCTAAACCAGTCATATTCTTTTTCTTCCTCCACAAGTCCCAAGTCTTTTGGAAGAAACTTGAATGTTCAATACAAGAAAAAGAAGCAATACAAGAATCC
>MU227419.1:977584-1001052 GCA_018584345.1 Thuja plicata
ATGTCAGTTTGGTTCTAGCATTCAAGCCATCTTGCGATCACACACACACATTTCAATTGTCAAATTCTCAACGCTTCTCAAGTCATAGACGCTGCCCAGCCAATACTGAGCATCAAGAACAACGTTTCAGAAGGAATAGAGAGAAACAATAGAAGCTTCAAGCATCGAAGGGTTTGCATTCATTTGTATTCCTTTCTCTTGTTTGTACATTTTATTGCTCACGTTTCTATTATTCATTTAGTAGTTATTGCGTACTTGATTTGCATTCGCTTGTGAACCTTTTCTACTAACCCCCGCCCTTGGAAAGCTGTGGGAAACTAGAGAGAGAGGCGTACAACACCCAATAGCTAATTAGAATACAACCGTTGTCTATCATGCAGTGGATATTCAACGTTGTATTATCTGACTCCAAACGCTAATGGGGGCACGATATGACAAGTCCCTTAGGGGAGTTACTATCTCCCTCACAAATATTATCAACCTTTCAGAGGTGAACCAAGTAGTTTTTATTCCTAGGGTTCGTAGTTAGGGTTTCTGTTTAAATACACCCTTCATAGGCACACAAGCATGATTGAGGCTTATAGCCCTATGAAGTGATGCACTAATCCTCCGAGACTTTAATCTCAAGGATACTTTTTTTAATAGTGGGTTAGAATGGGTGGATTTTTCCTTGTTCCCACTTGAGTCATTCCTATGAGATTTTTCCATCAACAACAAGCTCGCTAAGAGGTACACATGCAACAAATTTAGAAAAGTTTTAAGGGTCTGGATTTTTTTATTGTCTATACAGACAAGAGCATACTTTCCTACCTCTACGCTTTTCTCAAGAACATCATGGATGCATGTTCATTTATCTGATTTACTTTCAATGATTAATCCAATGCTTCTGGGTTTCTGATTGTCTATACAGACAAGAGCATAGTCCCCTAACACTGAACAAAACACTAAAAAAAAACATATTAAGTGCCTAATAAAATTATTAAAGAAGACGCGATGTTTGCTTGTTTCTCCTTAGGCAACCTACAAAGATGATTCGTTAGTAGTCATAGTAGTTCATTTAGCAATATAGTCTTTGGCAAGCTCATTCTAAATTATTAAAGAAGACGCGATGTTTGCTTGTTTCTCCTTAGGCAACCTACAAAGATGATTCGTTAGTAGTCATAGTAGTTCATTTAGCAATATAGTCTTTGGCAAGCTCATTCTTGGACAAACATTCTGCAAACAACCTGTTAGACTGCTCAAAAGCTCATAAAAACAAAGAACATGAAAGGGTCATGGTTATCAATACCAAAATCATGTAAAAAAAAACCTTAAAAACACTCTATGTTTTCCATATGATAAAGTATAGTCACATATAAAATCACAAGACAATACTCACATAGTCATATGGCAATTCTCAGCAGATGATACAATAAAGGATTTTGACTCGCACGGTCCGGTATAAAAACTCGTACGACAATATAGGAGAGAATGTACGGATATAATCCAAGAAATTAATATCTGAGGCCAAAATTCAATTTCAAGCCCCACGGTGGGTGCCAAAAATGTGTGAAATTTGCGTACATGTTTGTCACAAACAATCAATAGATCATTGTATGCATGGTTAGATGAATGAAATTAAATAACAACATATAAACAATACTAAATCGATCTATTGCCTCCTAAATGATGCAAGTGTGATTGCTCTAAAAAAATTTAAGCAGTACGAGTGCCTTGACTATACCAAGATAGATGATTTGAACATGAATGCATGATAAATCTATGTTTTTGGATGTTTTAATGCAAATATGATGAAAATTATTCTAACTTGATGCAAAATGATAAGCAAATTAAGCTAGATGATATCCATGATTCAATACTAAAAACTAATATGCAAGATGAAAGTTAAGCTAGAATGATTTGATGTACAATTAATCAAGAACAAACTAGCATGATAACAATATTGCAATATTCTCCTAGATGATCGAATATGATTTGAGAGGTGAGAACCTGATTTTATAGAAAACTCAAATAAAAGTGATGGTTGAGATTGATTGATAAGGAGTGGTTGAGATTCTCCCTGATCTAGCACAATCCATGTGAGCTTGAGCTGATTAGCTACTTTCTTGAGTGATTTATTGAGATAAGATTTTGTTGAATGTTTTTCTAATTGATTTATTCAGCTTTCCTTTTTTAAACTCCAGATTTGATTTCTTCCTTTATTTTATTCTATTTTCCTCCTTTTTCTCATTTTTAATTTTTTTTCTCAAATTAATCCCCCTTTTTATGATTTAATGACAAATTAATTTATTTAATAAATATTCTAGGATATTTAAGAAATAAATTGGATTAAATTGATTTAATTGTCAGATAATGTTGATATTTGGGACTTTGATTGATTTGGTGATTAAATACAACCTAGCGACCAGATCGGGTTGAATTGATGAAGAAAATTGCCTTAAGTTAGGACTTTGATGATTAAAGATTGATTAATAAAGATTAGGGGCTTATTGTTCGTAAGACCATTTTTGGGTGATTACAATAGTCACAACAAGTGTTGTCAATGTCCACCATGTTGATTTTCCGATTCCTTCGTAATGTCTTATTTCAGGTAAGGTGACCGAATGAGATTGTAGTAATTTCTCAAGAATTTTCTCTAGAGGTTCTGCAAGAGGTGTAAATTCTCGAGGCAGAGTGATGGTCCTTTCAAAAAAAATTTGGTAAGTCTAATTAAAAACTTGGTTTGATGTGTTAGTGTTGTTAACCCTCTAAGTAGTTTGCAATGATTGGGTTTGGTGAGTAGGTGTTGGTGGTGGTTGTATGCACATGACTGGTTGGACCACCTTAGCATCAAAAACACCATCATTTCTCACATTTTTGTTTTTAGACCAATATTTGATGACTCCCTTTAGGGTGAGGGATCTTTCTGCCTTTAGCAATTGCTCGACTAGTTCTTCAAAGGTTTCAATTCTCTGGGAGTTTAATTCACACATCATGTTGAGTTGGTAGTTTTCGATGAACATATGGATCTTCTCTTTTAGAGGCATGTGGAAAGATGATTTTGAGGTAAAATTTCTTTGCCTTTGTAAGAATGAGGCAAACTTTTCACCGGTCTTTTGTTTGGTTGTGCAGAGATTTATTAATATTACTTCCATGATAATGTTGTGTGAAAATTTTGATATGAACTTTTCAGCTAGTTCATTCCGGGATCGTATCTCAGGAGGGAGTCTAGAAAACCACTCCAAGGATGGCCCACCAAAATACGTGGAAAACTTTTCATCATGTAGGTGTCATCGTATGCCACTTCTATGCAAGCTGTGAATAATTCCCGTATATGGTCCCGTGGATCACCATTTTCCTTATATTTTTAAAATTTAGGTGTTTCAAAAATGCGTAGAAAAGGCGGCATGTGTAATTTCCTATCAAATGGGTAAGGAATGAGATCCCTAATAGTGTAAGACCCCTTAAGAGTGCCTATTTTCAAGTTAATGACATGTTGCTGGAGGTTTTGGAGACGTTGAGAAAAGGCTTCAGTGGGCGTTAGTGTAGATGGCACCACATTAGGATCAAAAAATGTTGTCTCACTATTATAAGATGGTGCCTGGTTATATGAGGGCCCATAGCCCAAGTTTTTGTATATCATAGGCACATGTTGTGGAATTTACTAAGGCTATGGAGTATATTGAGGTTGTAGCACATGCAGAGGTTGTGGAAGGTATTGTGGTTGTGTAACATAGTGAGGAGATGGGGTGTATGGAGGTTGTTGATTGTGTTGGGGTGGTGGAATGTATAAAGGTTGTTGTTGAGATGGTGGAATGTATGTAGCATGTTTCTAAGGTGGTGGAATATACAAAGGTTTTTGTTGAGGTGGTGGAATGTATGGAGGTTGTTACTGAGGTGGTATAATGTATGGAGGTTGTTACTGAGGTGGTAGAATATATGGAGGTTTTTGTAGAGGTGGTAGAATATATGGATGCTATTGCTGAGGTGGTGAAATGTATGGAGGTTGTTGCTGAGGTGGTGGAATATATGGAGGTTTTTCCTGAGGTGGTGGAAATATGGAGGTTGGTGCTGAGGTGGTGAAATATATGGAGGTTGTTGTTGAGATAGTATTATAGGGTTGGAAGTGGTAGGGTCGGTTACTCCATGATGTTTCAAAAAGGCATCCAAAATCCTTGAATAGTTGGGATTGGGAGGAGGTTGTTGTTGAGATGCCCCTTGATTGATTTTGGGGATTCCTAAATTTGAAGGAACACCTGTGGGGAGACTACTGGTAGGTTGTTGTTGAGGTGCCACTTGAGTGATTTGGGGGGTTCCTGTCGAGAGACTCCTGGGATTGTGCCTTGGTGGGGCCATATTGGATGTACCCGCTGGATGAATTGACGTCATTATGGAAGGTGTTGTTGTGGTGATGGGAGTGTTGGATGTGGGTATAAAAGTGGCAAAAAGAGGGTTGTTGTATTGGATTCTTAGTGTGGTGTAAGATGTGGTCACTTGGGATGTGATTTGAGTGGGGTTGCTAGAAGGTAAAATGGAATTGATTGGAAGGGTTTTTGTGGAAGCAATCCAAGATGGTGGCATTAAAGTGGTTTCTACTATGGAGGAGGTGTGAATTCCAATGGGTAGTTTGGAACCATTCTATGCAATCAATTTGAAGTATGTATATAGGTTAGTCACCAATAGGGATCCCATAACAGTCATCACCCCAGGGTTTTCCAAGGCCTCGTTAATTTCTTTAGTGTCATTGCATTTGGACTTGACATTCTCAAATGAGAACTCATCCTCTGGTGGAGGGATATAAGGTAACTATGGGATGTTAGCATGTGTTTTCTCATGACATTGAATAGTCTCTGGATCGTTGAAATCTAGTCGTAGGGTCCTTTGGATAGGAAAATCAATTTCGATGTTAGGATCATGTTTGGGTTCTATGTCAGGATCCATCGTGCCTTTTCTCTTTTGGGATCTTGTGAACGACATGTGTGGAGGATGAATGCAACCTAATTTTTTGGGGGGGATTTTTTGGTAATAAGACGCTGATACAATCTAGGAATGAATGACTAGATTGATGCCTAAGGTGTTGGAATAGTCCCAAGGATAACTAAGAGGGGGGGTGAATCAGTTATCAGTCAAATTGATTCTTTTCTCTTTCCTTAATGTTATTTGATATAAAGTAAATGCACATTCAGATAACACAATAGAGTACTCAACAATTTGATTACGGGGAAACCAAATAGGCAAAAACCCCGGTGGGAATTAGCACCCACAAATAACTACACTAGTTTATAATGATCCATGTTAGAAGATCTTACAACCCTGTTAGGAGTTGATCTTTACAATGCAAGAAGTACAGAGACCTGGTTAAAGGTCAGACCCTGTTAGAAGTCTTTTATAGATAACCCTATTAAGGGTGAGGACTTACTGTCTAATAGCTCACTGCTAAGATGGTTAAGTCTAACACCTTCAGTATAACAGATATACACTATATCTGGTAAATGAACTGTTTGAGTAGACCTGCTATCTTGATCAGTTCCAATGAATTGCAATCAACTTCTGTTTCTTCACATAGATCTTCAACTTGTTCTCTATGGCTTTCTGCTCTTCTCTTTCTTTTCTTTTTCACTTCATTTTCAACACTTAGTGAACATAACTGAACTTCTATATGTATCTTCACCAAGGATAAGGTCATGACAGTATCTGGAAACACTTCATGAACTTCCTTGTCGGCTCAACCAAGCACGCAATACAAATTAGGACCGCGCAACTTAACTGAATAGACACGACGCTTCACAAAGTCGGCTTCACCAAATTAACTCTAACATCACGATTCTATTGAAACACATTTAGCACCTTTGGATAACTATCTTTAAATTGTAACTAAACATGAATACAAACATGCATATCCTGAAGATAGGCGCAACTCAAGAAACACTGTATTTACATCGGCTCTTAACAGATAAAATACAGAATCTGTAACTGCCATAACTGACTAATCATAACTCAACTGAAACTTCATATTTGACTTGGCGTGAATGCACATAGCAACTAGAACATGTATACACCATGGAAATAAATACACATAGCTCCAAAAAATCTATACTTATAATTGCATTTATGATACCTGTTGTATATTATATGTTGTCATCAATGGAAAACATACAATCAATTATTTGCATAGGGGCAAATCTCCAACAATCTCCCCCTTTGACATTGATGGCAACATATGATATCATCAACTCAAAGTGTCTTCCTTCTTTTTACAATCTTCTCAATATCCTCATCAAGGGTTCCTTTTTACTGCTACTACTTTGTATACTCCCCCAGAGTATATGCTCCCCCTTACTAATACTCCCCCTTTGACATTAATGACAAAGGGTGTTTAAACACCATTAAGCACAGGTACTACTCCAAAAGTAGAGTTGTCAACCATTCATCAGTCACCAAGGACTGATGTTCTTGCTGCAAGTTCTAATCAGACTTGGGAAAGGGAATTACTCCCATCTTCTCCCTGAGATACTCAAAAGTATCTTTTGATAGAGGCTTTGTAAAAATATCTACTAGTTGTTCTTTAGTGCTTACATAATCCATCTTTAATTCTTCGTCTGTAACATTTTCTCTTAGGAAGTGGTATTTGATCTCAATGTGTTTTGTCTTTGCATGCATCACAGGGTTCTTTGACATATTGATAGTACTAGTGTTGTCACAGTGAATAAAAATAGGATAATTAATTTGAATACCAAAGTACTTGATCATCTATTTGATCCAAACCATTGTTGAACAATTCAATGCTGCTGCAACATACTCAGCTTCTGTTATTGACTGAGAGATACAATTCTGCTTTTTACTTTTCCAAGTGACCAACGTGTCTCCAAGAAATACTGCTCCTCCTGATGTGCTCTTTCTTTCATCAACACAACCTGCCCAATCTGCATCTGTATACACATGAAGTTGTATGTTCTCTGAGATAGGATACCATAAACCACAGTATATAGTTCCCTTTAGGTATCTGAATATTCTTTTTATTATCATTAGATGATTTTGCTTGGGTTTAGCTACAAATCTTCCAACAATGCCAACTGCATTAGAAATGTCAAGTCTAGATTGAGTGAGATATAAAAGTTTTCCAATCATAGACTTGTATAAGGTCTTGTCAACTATTGTGGAATCATCATCTTTAGAAAGCTTGCATCATGTTATCATGGGAGTGCTTACTGGTTTGCAATCTTCCATCTTGAAGGTCTTCAATATCTCCTTCACATACTTAGACTAATTTATGAATATGCCTTTGTTCGTTTGTTTTACATTCAATCCAAGAAAGTATTTGATAGGTCCAATCATGCTCATTTCAAATTCACTTTTCATTTCTTTGGCAAATTCTGCACTAAGTTTGTCATTACCTCCAAAGATAATGTCATCAACAAAAATAGCAACAAGTAGTAGTCCTTCATATGTCTCTCTTATAAATAAATTACAGTCTGTTGCTCCTTTTCTGAATCCTATCTTTGTTAAGTAACCATCAAGTCTCTCACACCATGCTCTTGGGGCCTGTTTAAGTCCATAAAGTGATTTCTTTAATCTGCATACCATGTATGGTTTATCTAAAAGTTTGAATCCTTCAGGCTACTCTATGTAGACTTCTTCCTTTAAGTCACCGTTCAGAAATGTTGATTTGACATCCATTTGATATACCTTAAAGTTATTGAATGTTGCATAGGCCAAAAACAACTTGATAGCTTCAAGTCTTCTCACAGGGGAAAATGTATTGATGTATTCTATTCCTTCTCTCTGCGCATATCCTTTGCATACTAATCTTGCTTTGTTCCTTACTACTGTGCCTTCTTCATTCATTTTGTTCCTGAATATCCACTTAGTTCCAATCACGTTCTTGTCATGAGGTTTAGGGACCAGCTCCCATGTTTCATTCTTGATTATTTTATCTAGTTCTTCTTGCATGGAACTTTTCCAATCTGAATCTTTGCACGCATCTTCAACACTTAAGGGTTCAATCTGTGAAAGTAAGCATACCTCTTCATCAGTGGTTGAACCTTTTTCTCTAGATCTTGTCAGGACTTTTGCGCTCTGATATCCAATGATATCTTCCTTAGAGTGGTATTTGGATGTGTATCTTGAATTCTTAGGAGTGATACTTTCATCTGTAATATGTGATTCTTCTTCACTTGGTTCAAGATTGTTACATGAAACATTAATACAATCAAACATTTCTTCAATAACTGTGTCCTTATTGATGGGTTTGGGCTCATCTTCAATCATGGGAGTATATTCATAATATCTTTCTTGAATCATAAACTTCTCATCAATCTTCACATGAGTACTTTCAATGATCTTCTTTAGTCTTACATTGAAACATCTATAGGCTTTGCTTTTGGTAGAGTAACCAAGAAAAATACCTTCATCGCTTCTAGCATCAAACTTACCAATGCTATCATCCCTCTTGATATAGCACTTGCTTCCAAAGATTTTGAACTATTTTACCGTGGGTACATTACCAAACCAAATTTCATAAGGTGTCTTGTCTGCACCTGACCTTAATTGTATTCTATTGATAGTGTAAACTGTTGTATTGACTGCATCTCTCCAGTGGGTATGGGAAACCTTTCCTTCAATCATGATAGTGCACGCTGTGTCAAGTATTATCATGTTCCTCCTTTCTGCTATCACATTCTGCTAAGGGGTTCTGGGTGCACTTAATTGTCTTTTGATTCCACGTTCTTCACAGTAGTCATAAAACTGGTCAGAGGTGAATTCTCCTCCTCTATCAGATCTCAAAAATTTTATCTTTAATCCAGATTCATTCTAAACCTTAGCTTTGAATATTTTGAACTTCTCAAAGGCTTCAGATTTTTCTTTTAAGAACACAACCCATATCATCCTTGAGAAATCATCAACAAATAAAATAAAATACCTTTCTTCGTAGTATGATCTTGTTTGAGTAGGTCCACATAGGTTTGTATGTATCAGATCTAATTTGTTTTCTGTAGAGTCTTGTTTGCTCCTTAATGAGGTCCTCACATGATTCCCCATCACACATTCCCTGTACATGATGTCAACTAGTCTTGCAATGCTAGGAAGGTCTCTTACTGCCTTTACATTACTTTTCTTGACTATGTTGTCAAAATTGATATGACAAAGTCTCTTGTGCCATAGCTAGCTGTCATCTACTTTTGCAAAAAAACAACTTACTTCTGAGTTGAGATGAAAAACATTACCTTTGGTCTTTGAACCTAATGCAATCATGTCTCCTTATTTGTTATTAATTATGCACTAGTTGTTTTTGAATTCTAACTGATATCCTTTATCAAGAAACTGTCCAACACTTAGTAAGTTATGGTGCAAATCATCAACATAGAGAACATCATTTGTCTTGTTATTTCCATCTAGGGTGATAGAACCTCTTCCTATGATAGGTTTGGGAGTGTTATCTCCAAATCTAACCATGCCACCTTTTTACTTGTCCAAAAGTACAAATCTATCTTTGTCTCCTGTCATGTGGTGTGAACATCCGCTGTCAATGATCTAGTCAGTTCTGATGTCAGCTTTTGAAACTAATGCTAACTCTTGTTCTTTTACTTCATCTTCTTTGTCTGTTTCTTCAAGCATCTTCTCAATGTCTTTAATGGAAACAAATCCAATTTCATCTTCTCCTGAGTCATCACCAGTTACACCATCCTCAACATGATAACATTCTTTAGTGTAATTAGGTTTGTAATCTGATATGAATTTCTTAACTCTTCTAGGGCACTTAGATGTAAAGTGACCAACGTTTTTGCATGAAAAACATTTGAATGTTAGATGTCCTTCATATTTCCCTTTACCTTTCCTTTCCTTCTTCATGATTACTAGAGTTGATTATAGATTCCTTGTTATGGACTGTGGCTTTGAAGGCTGTCTCACTTTTAGGTTTTGCCTTCAATCTAGATATCTCAAATGCAGATATTTTGCTAATCAAAGTCTCCCTCTTGAAGTCTTTTGAAAATTGCATAGTCTCATCTAAGATATTGATCTTGCTCTCATAGTCTGTTGTCAATGTGGTCATTAACTTGTCCATTATGTCTTCCTCTAATATTTCTCCACCATTGTTTCTTATACTTGATACTGCTTCATTTATCCTCTGATTGTAAGCTCTAATGTTTTCTTCAGGTAACATCTCTATATTGTTGTATCTTTTCTTCCATGTATTTCTATGTGCATTCTTTGCTTGGATGTATCCTTCAAACATGTCTTTTAAGTATTTCCAAATAGAGTATGCTTTATCTGTCTTCTTGATCTCAGAAAATTCACTGTCGAATAGGGAACTAATTAGGGATTCTTTGGAAATTGCATTATTAGTGAACACTTCCTTTTGTTTCATAGTAGAGTCATCAGCTGCAAGATCTTTCAAGGTGGGAATTTCAACTTCTTGAGTGGCAATCTCATAGATCTCAAATCCAACGCACTGAAGATGTGTTATCATTTTGTTCTTCAAGTCAAGATAGTTTTCTCCATTGAACTTAGGACTCTCTTTCCTGAAGTATGCCATCTGATCTACCTTGAGTTGTTAGGCTTTCTCTCCAAGGCACTTGGCTCTGATACCAATTGTTGGAATAGTCCCAAGGATAACTAGGAGGGGGGGTGAATTAGTTATCAATCAGTTATCAGTCAAATTAATTCTTTTCTCTTTCCTTAATGCTATTTGATATAAAGTAAATGCACATTCAGATAACACAATAAAGTACTCAACAATTTGATTATAGGGAAACCAAATAGGCAAAAACCCCGGTGGGAATTAGCACCCACAAATAACTGCACTGGTTTATAATGATCCCTGTTAAAAGATCTTACAACCCTGTTAGGAGTTGATCTTTACAATGCAAGAAGTACAGAGACCTGGTTAAAGGTCGGACCCTGTTAGGAGTCTTTTACAGATAACCCTGTTAAGGGTGAGGACTCATTGTCCAATAGCTCACTGCTAAGATTGTAAAGGCTACAACCTTCAGTATAACAAATATACACTATATCTGGTAAATGAATTGTTTGAGTAGACCTGTTGTCTTGATCAGTTCCAATGAATTGCAATCAACTTATGTTTCTTCACATAGATCTCCAACTTGTTCTCTCTGGCTTTCTTCTCTTCTCTTTCTTTTCTTTTTCACTTCATTTTCAACACTTAGTGAACATAACTGAACTTCTATATGTATCTTCACCAAGGATAAGGTCACGAAGGTATCTGGAAACACTTCATCAACTTCCTTGTCAGCTCAACCAAGAACACAATACAAATTAGGACCGCACAACTCAAACTGAATAGACGCGACGCTTCACAAAGTCAGCTTCACCAAATTAACTCTAACATCACGATTCTATTGAAACATGTTTAGTGCCTTTGGAAAAATATATTTAACTCATAACTAAACATGAATACAAACACACATATCCCGAAGATAGCCACAACTCAAGAAACATTGTATTTACGTCGGCTCTTAACAGATAAACTCCAGAATCTGTAACTGCCATAATTGACTAATCATAACTCAACTGAAACTGCATATCTGACTCGGCTTGAATGCACATAGAAACTAGAACATGTATACACCATGGAAATAAACACACATAGCTCCAAAACATATGTACTTATAATTTCATAGACGATACCTGCTATATATTATATGTTGTCATCAATGGCAAACATACAATCAATTATTTGCATAGAGGCAAATCTCCAACATAAGGTATATGTAATATGACCTCAGAGAGATTCTTTAAACTTTGAAGGTATAACCTCTGAGGAAAGACATGAATGATTCTATGGATAATATTTACTTTCAAAAAGGTAGGAAAAAGATGATTGATACTGTCAATGATGTCTGTCTAATACAAGTGTTAACCAGAATTATAGGCACCTAAGCCAAGTGGTGCAAGAGCACCTAGGTAAGGCTATCTTGTAACCTAGGGTTCCTAGTCAAGTTTTGGATAGTAGTGGTCTTAGCCAAGCCACTAATGAAATAAGAGGAATAGATGTTTATAGAGTTTTTCTTTTTGGTTAGGAGGTCTAACTAGGTCATTTGGAATCCTTAAGTTGTAGTTTGGTCCAAATTTGGGAAAGTTGGAAAATATTACAAATGTTGGGGAAACATTGCATTTGTACATTTAGAGGCCTAAATTAGACAAGGAAAGGGTAGGAGACATATTTCATGGTCTATTAGGAATAAGTATGCATTTGGTTGAGTTTCACAATGAGCTGACCAAGTTTGGGTGCAAGAATGCAAAAGTTGTAAAAGTTGCTGACAACTTTGCAAAATTGACAATGTTGTCATTGACAACATTTCTTGCTCAAGTGCATTTTTGAGAATATGGTTATGTAACTGTCTAAAGTAGTTAGTGTGTACAAGGATAAACTATTTAAGTCCTCCCTCGACCTGTGTAAAGGGTTGGACAAAAATTGGTTAATGAACAAGCAAGTTCTCTGAGCATTTTTATCATTGTTAGTGCATTTTCTTATTTGTAGTCTTTTAATGGATTGATCTCTGCAATGTAACTCATGCATGAGGTAGTAGATGTAGTTTATTGATTCTGTGTGTGTAGATAGTTGGTTTGGTTCTATTTCATTTCCTTTTGTAAATTTTTTTGGTTTTAGCACTGTCGTTGGTATGATCCAGGCAGTTTTTTCTCATGGGGTCATAACTCACCTTCCCATTATGGCATATGTATGGTTCCTTGGGATTTTTGAGATTAATCCTTGTACATTACTTGTATGGAAGCTTGGGCCCTGGAAAGAAAGTTTTTTAATTTTGCAGTGATGCCCTAAGTAAGCCAGAAGAGCATGGTTAGGGATCACAGTGGATTGAGGAAGCAAACGGAGGGATTGAATGCATTGATTCCTTCAATATGAGCATGTGGAGAGGAGGATATATGGGTGAGGAATTCCCATACCTAAGGATAAGTTCCGGTGTGGATTTTTATTGGGTGAAAGAACAAACCCTTGTGAGCACCGTCAACACTTTGAGAAACCCTTGATTTTAGGCTTAAATATAGAAACCCATTGTATGGATAGGTTGGGGAAGTGAGACTAGATAAATCCCAGAGGTTTCCAAAAAGGGTATCAGGAAATGTAAGTTTTTTTCCACATTTTTGAGTGAGCTTTGGAGTTATGTTCCAAAAGGTGTCTTTTAAGGCCTAATTCCTTGTAGCCTTGTTTTGTGCAAGTTCAAACAAGTTCTTGAAATCGATAAGAATTTCATTGCAACTTTGTATTTTTAGGCATTGTCATGGATCCAATGCCCTAGGAATAATCCTTCCTCTCCATTGGTGATTGGTTTTGATCATGTGTGAACATTTGGTGTGGAGGATGCAAGAAGACATCCATGAAGAATGTTGGTGATTGAGTTGATTCATTTGTTGATGTAAACAAATTGAAGAGGTGAAGGATTGAGAATGGAATCCTTGTGAGTTAGGGTTTGTGAAGAACCCTAAAAGGATAGAGAAGTAGCCTAGTGAAGACCCTAGGATAAGGTAGGGTTAGAGAGAAAGATTTGTCTTTACATCACCAAGGAAAGAGATGGTGACTAAATTTTGACGAAGCCAAGATAATACACAAGACCACTATTGGAATGTCCTAAGAAAATGCACCCTCTAATATGCAAAAGACTCTAAAAGGTAGAAAAACTTAACCTCTACGAAATGCAAGCTATGATTTTGGGATTTTGAATTTTTCTAGACTATAATGGTGACTATGCAAAAAGGGGAATGACTATGCAAGATTCTAAGCTAGGAATGATGCTAAAAATGTTGGATGAATATGCAAGGGTATCTCGAACACCAAATTTTCAAGATAAGAGCCAAGTGTAATGTTTCAGGACTTGTGTTTTTGGATATGTTTTCTTCTCTAATAGGATACTGATAGGACAATGTTGTAGGACCAATGTTTGAGACATGTGCAAGCTAAAAAATCACAAAAACTCAGTGTAGTTGGAGGATTGACTCAAAAAAAGAAACGATCAGTGTATGCTTTAAACTTTTCTAAGCTATAAGTTTTCACACGATCAGTCACAATGAACACAGAGATAGTCAGATTATTATATGATCAAATTGGCTTCAAATGTAATGTTATAGGTCCATTGCTTGGATGTCCGTCAGCTCACACAACTATTGTCACACTACTAGGACACGAAGATCTATCTTTTCCTGGTATTCTTGTTGTACTAGTGAAGATCTATTTCACCATGAAAATACCACGAGAAACATATGATGGGAATATTGGGGGGGGGGGATTTTGCAACCCCCTGTACTATGATAAAACACTTGATTCAGAGGTGAACTGGGTGAGTCTTTAATTAATAGGGTTGTAGTAAGGTCTGTGGTGTCTACCCAATCAGTTTGTATGTGTGTGAAACACTTAAGTCTCTAGTTGACCATGTTGGTTGCTTAGGGATATTCACCTGATCCAGACAATCATCAACACACCTTGCCTAGCCTTGGCTAGATATAAGACATTTAAGGCTTTGGCCCATGTCTTGTTTATATATCATTTGAAAGGATTCCCAATTTGAGTTCATCCTCTAAGGAAGAAGTGCTTTCCCCAGATAGGCCTCTCTAAAAAATTAAATAGGTTTTTAATCTAATAGGATGTGCAAGTTCACCAAAGACTCAAAACACACGGTTAATCGATTAAGCTCCAAAAGCCAAATGTTTGCTAATATAAACCATCCATACAAGCACACAAGTTCATTTTAAGCATTAAACCAGACGAGGGTTTGATTATTCAGTTTTATGCACCAAATCTAGATGTACTTTTCTTTGTTCAATTCTTAACCACACATCAATTTTAAGCATCAATTCGAAAGATGAGATTATGATGTTTGAGCAGACACTATTTTTTTTAAGCACCAAAAGATAAATGAATTGATTTTAGATTTAGCAAAAATTAAGTTGTCTCAACGCCACAAGCTATCAAGAAATTTTTAGTACCGAAAAACCCTAGCAATTTAGATATGGTAATCCACAAGCGTGCTAGTGTTGATGTAGTGACAATTGATTTTTTCAAAAAAAATTATTACCTTGTCCAAATAAGTGTTAATAAGACTTGTGTATCTGATCTCTACTTCAAGTGCCTCAATTCTCAATCTACTTGCAAGTCCCTTGTTCTGTTTAATCTCTAGTTCTCTTTTTCGCTGCTCAACGGGCTCCTGAATTTTATTTTTTTGTGTTTTGGTGGCCCACTGTGTCTTTTCATGCTTGCATCTGTGTATTTTCAAGAGTGCAAATGTGTCATTTTACAATAGAGAACTAGAATTTTAGATAGAAGAGAAGCAAATTTCATTAGTACTTTCAAAATAATGTCTTTGATAAAATAGTTTTCACCTGCACATGGACACAAAAAGAAAAGTTTTAGCCTAAAAAAAATAGAAATGAAAAGAAATAATCCTTGCTAAAAATCAACGAGCTTTCCAAAAAAGTAAAAAGTTTAAAAAAAAAATCCTTAATTTGTGTCCTAAGGACCACCTTTATCACCATAGACTAGTTTTCAAAGATCCATTATTTTTGGCAATTATTCTTCATCAAAATGAAAATTACAAAGAGCAAACCCCCTGTAGAATTTTAAGGCCTTTTGAAAAATGTAATTAAAAAAAAAAAAAATTTGATTTGTGCCCGAATTTTTTTTTTTTCTAAAATATACAAAAAAAAAAAAAAAAACTATTTTATTTTTATTTTTGGACTGTAGGATCGTTATGTCAATACAAACTTGCAAAAAAATCATAGAATAATTCCTTAATTTGTGCCCTCAAGACCCATTTTATCAGAACATGCCAATTTTTTAAGATCTTTTTTTTTGCAAATATTTCTCACCAAATTTAAAATCATAGAGAACAGACCCCCTGTAGAATTTTAAGACCTTTCCAAAAATGTAAAATTTTCAAAAGCAAATGCTAACTTGCCCCGAGAAATGATTTTTTATGAAATATTAATAAAAATTATATTTAAAAAAAAACTAAAAAAATCTAAAATTTTCACTGTAGTCTCCTTATATTAGTACCAACCTACAAAACCAATTTCATGGAAAAATTACAAGCAATTTGAAAGATATGGCCAAATCTTCACGTCGGGTTTACTAGTTGTAATCGGGGATATGTAGGTACCTATAGAAGCTCGCAATAACATCAATAATATCAACCACAAAGAGATTCGCTAAGCAATTAGTATTCCCAATATCGAAAGAGGAAGAGAATAACAATATGCATAATCATCAAATAATAATGAAATCAATTAAACACATGAAAATACAAACCAAAAGTCCTTTGGTGTTCTCCTTCTCTATGCAATGTGGGCTCTCAGAAATTGAGTGCTCTATGTGCTAGCATGAGAATTCAAAGCAATTGTGGTTTCCAAATATAAGAAACAAGATCTCATTATATAGATTTTCAAGACTCCAATCAAGATTCCATGATTGGTGGGTTGATTGGCTGTGATTGAATAGTTGAACTTAGAATGAGTGGAGTTGACTTCATCTAATTGCATGTTGATAAAATGGATGGATCTATTAAGAGGATATATTCAAGAGTTGAACTCAGAGTGAGTGGGAGTTAAACTCAACTGGTTGCATGTGTTTGAATAGATGGAAGAGTTAACTGATTTGATTTGAGGAGGTGAGGTAGAAGAATAGATAACTTGATTTAATTGATTGGTTAGAGAGAGAATGGTGGAGTCAACAAGAACTTATAACTGAGAAGATAATTATGATTAAATAAACAAAAGAGTTTATTTATTTGCACATGTGAGGAATATAATTAATTAATTAAAATTTATTTACTTATAAGAGGAGCATTTAGTTAATTAAATAATTATTATTTATTTAATTATGAGGGGAAATTGAATTAATTATTACATTAATGTAATAATAATAATAAGAAAGAACAACTTGATTAAATAATATGATTATTTAATTAAATATAATGTCATAGGGAATAATTAAATAATAATTAATTATTTAATTACTTTATAGATAAATAACTAGTTTTAATTAAATAAATATCATTTATTTAATTATGAGTGGAGATTTGATCTACAGTATTAAGAACAATGTACAGTTCTTGTTGATAAACATCTATAGACCTATACAAAAAAAGGAAAAAGGACTAGTACAGGGTGAAATAAAACAATACTTATAGGGTATTCCAAACCATATTTGCATCATAGGTGGTGAATTCAATGCTATAATTAATACTACTGAGAAGTGGGGAGGTATAACAAGGGAATCTCAAAATTAAAGCTGAAATTAAAATTGTAATAATAATAAGAAAGAACAACTTGATTAAATAATATGATTATTTAATTAAATATAATGGCATAGAGAATAATTAAATAATAATTAATTATTTAATTACTTTATAGATAAATAACTAGTTTTAATTAAATAAATATCATTTTAAAATTATGAGTGGAGATTTTATTTACTAAATGTAATTATTACATATGTATAATAATAACAAAAAGGGGAATATTAATTAAATAATGTGTTTATTTAATTAATTAAATGGCATAGGAGATAATTAAATAATGTTAATAATTTAATTACTTTACAACATAATATTTGATGAACATTGATTTAGATGTAGAATAATAAAGTAATTTATTAAAATCACTTAATTACAAAACTGAAGAGAAATGATGAATTTGAACATAGCATATAATAGAATGACATAAATTAATTAAATAACATGGGTTATTTAATAATTTAATAAGAATGTTAATAAAGTCGTTGTGCAAGAGCAACTAACAATTTTTAAGTGTCTACAGTATTAAGAGCAATCTGCAGTTCTTGTTGATAAACATCTATAGACCTATACAAAAAAGGAAAAAGGACTAGTACGGGGTGAAATAAAACAATACTTATATGGCATTCCAAACCAGATTTGCATCATAGGTGGTGAATTCAATGCTATAATTAATCCTACTGAGAAGTGGGAGGTATAACGAGGGAATCTCAATATACAATTAACTCCAGAGAGTGGGTAAATATAAACAATGTACTAGAAATTAAAACTGAAAAAGGGATATTCACGTGGAACAATAGGCGATAGGGATTTAGTCACATTGCAGAGAAATTAGATAGATTTTTTTCTTAGTGGAAGCATGATAAACTTTCCTTATACCTTTTCAGGAGAGATACTTCCTCAATTCGGATCATACCACTTTCTAGTTCAACTAAATATCATAGAAGATTCAGGCCCTAAACGGTGTCCTTTTAAGTTTGAATAGATGTAGCTTAGGGATGAAAAATTGATAGGTTTAATAGAGCAATGGTGGAAGGAGACAAAGGTACCAGGCTCAAAGTTATATTGTTTAGTTAATAAATTAAAAATAATAAAGAATAAATTGCAGCTATGGAACAAGAATAACTTTGGCGATATATTTTAAGCAAAATAAATAATAGAAGAAGAAATGAGAAAAAATAATAATTTAGTAATTGATAAGGGGATGGATAGAGAACTATATCTCAGAGAAAAGAAACTACTAGTAGAATACAAGGATGTCTTGGCTAAGGAAGAGATCTTTTGGTGTCAAAAATCTAGGTAACCTTGGTTGAGTGAGGGAGATAAGAATACAAAATTATTTCATAACAATACTAAACCACGAAGGACCATTAATAGAATAACTAAGATTAAGGGAAGAAACAGTATAAACATTGAGGATCCTAATAAGATTGCAGTTGAATCAGTTAAATATTATGAAGATATCTTGAATAATTGGGAGAGCTTTAATTTAGTATAACAAAGATAAACCCTTGTGAATATTCACTGAATTCTCCAAGGTAGAAATTGAGGCGACAATAATATAAATGCATCCAGACAAGGCTTCATGGTTGGATGGGTTCCCTACATTCTTTTTTCAAAAGTGTTGGCAATTTATAGGAGATAAGGTGACACATGCCTTGGAAGGGGTTAGAAACTCAGGGAATCTACTTAAAGAAATTAATAATACCTTTATAGCCCTTATCCCTAAGAAAAAAAATCAGAAAGCTTTGATGACATTAGACCAATAACTTCATGCAACACTATCTATAAAATACTCACAAAAACTTTGGCAAATAAGATACAAAAGCTTTTTCCTACTTTAATTTGTGAAGAGCAAATTGGTCATCCTAGAAAGATCTATATATGATGGAGTCATTATTGCTCAAGAAGTAATACACTCTATTCAACATAACCACAATCCAAGTATGTTGATTAAGTTAGATATTAAGAAAGCCTATTACAAAATAGATTTGTGCTTCCTCTGTAAATGTCTAGAAGCCTTTGGTTTCGCTAAACAATGGATTAACCTTATCTTCGAATGTATCTCGAGTCCAAGAATGTCAATCCTAGTAAATGACACCCCATAAGGTTTTTTCACTATCTCTAGAGGGTTAAGACAAGGAGATCAAATATCCCCCTTCCTATTCATTATCATGGTGGAATCTCTAGGTAGAACAATAACTAAAGCCAGAGAAATGAATCTTGTCAAAGGTGTTAAAATTACTAATGATCTGGACCCCACCAAACATCAACAGTTTGTTGACGATACTATGCTTTATGGCAAAGGGGAAAAACCAAAAGCAATAGCAATTAAAAAGATACTAGACACCTACACAAAAGCTTTAGGCTAGGAAATTAGTAAGGATAAGTCAAAAAATTACTTCTTTAATACTAATCTAAATGTAGAAAATGTAATCTGCAATGTTTTTAACTTTAAGAAAAGGGAACTACCATTCAAATACCTGGGACTACCCTTAGACAAGGGTTGCAGATCCAAAAAATTATGGGATGAGATTATTGAAAAAATTAAAATTAAAGTGGAGTCATGGAAAGGAAAGTGGCCCTCCTTTGCAGGTAGATCAACTATGTTAAGGGCAATACTATTAGCTATACCAATTTTTTAATCGTCTTGCGTAGATCTACACAGTAAAGTGAGAAGAATTGGATAAACACCTCCAGACTTTCTTTTGGCATGGCACAAGATATAAGAGAAAGCTCTCACTAGTAGCTTGGGACAAGGTTTGAAGACCTAAGGAGGTAGGGGGTTTTGGGATAAACCATATTAAGGAACAAAGAAAACCTCTAGGAGACAAATTGATATGGAGAATGTACAAAACCCCCCATTTAAAATGGGTGAAGATATTATGCCATAAATATCTCACTAACAATGAGCCAACTAGTATCTTTAGGACGGTTTCCCCTCCCAAGGGTTCACATATATGAAACTTCATGTTGGACTATAGAAATACTATAACTGAGAGATTGACGTGGAACCTTGGCAACGAAGAAAAGGCCTTGTTTTGGTCAGATTCTTGGGGGGTTATGCAGCAATTAAAAACTTATCCATCGTTGTTAACTCCAAAAATGCCTTGGAAATGCATTGGGGTAAATATGTTAAAGATTATATAGAAATAATGTATGAAGGTATTTCTCAAGGATGGATATGGAAGTCCTTGGATAATATGAATATCCTAGGAAAAGAGAGGGAAGAGCTTACTAGAATCTTAAAAAGAAAGGAATATTACCTTTTAGTTAGGTGAGGATAAACGAGCTTGGGAGGGCTAAAAATTGGGAGAATAAAACACAAAGGATGGATATGAGTATCTTATCAAGAGACATCCAAGACCTAAAACTAACATTCCTCTCAAATTATACTAGGACAAAAACTGTCTACCTAAGGCTGGAATATTCTCTTGGATTGCTTTGCAAAAAAAGATTTTGACAACATATAGATTTAGAAGAATGGTCTACGAAGGCCCTAGTAGGTGTCCGCTCTGTGAGAAAGAGGAGGAGACTGAAGATCACATACTACTAACATGAAATTTCTCTAACCAATGCTGGAAATGGCTATGTAGCAAGTTGGGATGGGCCTCGAGCCTTCCTAATTCCATCTTAAGTATGTTCTCATCAGGGCCTAAAATAAAATAAAAAAACAACTTGTATAGCAATTTATGGCTAATAGCACCTTCTATGGTCATATGGGAGTTATGGAAAGAACACAATAGGCACTTGTTCAAACATAAAAAGATGAATTGTGAGTAGTTAACCAATAAAATTGAAGCTTCCATTGTTGAAATATCAAACAGTTGAATTTTGAATCAATACAGAGTTGATGCCAGGATGACCTGCTAGGATGAAAGGATAAGAGGCAGATGTAATGGCCTAAATATTCCTCCTTATGTTTGAATTGGGTTGAAGGTAATAAACAAAAAAGAGCTGAATGTAGATGGAGGCCTCCAAAAAAGGGATGGTTCAAACTCAATTTTGATGGAGCCTCATGTGGCAACCCAGGGAAAGTAGGTATAGGGTGTTGCCTTCACAACTCAGAAAGAATGAAAGTGGAAACTTGTGCGAAACCAATAGGTATAAAGACTAATAACAAGATAAAATTGATGGCTCTAGCTGAAGGATTGGTGATCTACAAAGATACGAAGATAGAGAAAGTGGAGATAGAAGGGGATTCAACAATTATGACAAATGCATTAAGAAAGGGATCAATGTTGAATTGGACACTTAATGCATTGCTATCAAGAGCCCTACACTTGATTAAATCCCTCAAAAATGAAACTTTCAATCATATTTATAGGGAAGGCAATAAAAGATCAGATTAATTAGCAAATAATGGAGCAGATGGACACTTCATTACTTGGAAAGAAAAATGATAAATGGTTTAAGTTTAGGAACTGCAGTCCACTGTCAAAATAGTTAGGAATGACCCAGGCTAATGCATAACCACAAAAACTTACAAAATAAGATAATATATATACATTGATAGATGGGAGACAAGTAGTTACAATAGATAAGGATCTCCTTATTGCCAAAATATAGGTATATGTATACACATGCAAATCCATACATACATACATACATACATATATGTATATATGTATGTATATATGTACACACACACACATGATAGATTTACATTTAGGATGCATCTGCACTTGGAATTAGGGCTAGGATACTGGGGATTCTCCTTGATTTCCTTCTCCATGGTTCTATTTTCTAGGTAGGACCTATGTATTGGTCCTCCTAGCCTTCATCACATCTCTTCTAGGCCCATGTGCCTATCTCCATCATTTTTTTCTATTTTCCCATCTTCCTAGGTCCCTGTCTGACCTAGGAATCTCACTAACACTCTATATTGACCAGCCTGAAACCTCAGGTCAGGGTCAAGGTTGACCTTGACCTAGGTCAGGGTTAAGGTCGACCTTGACCTCTATCGGGTTTTGGTTCCTGCTTTCAGATCTGGATCACAACCGGGTCCTAAATCTAAAATTGGTCCCCGGATCTGAGAGCGGGAGGGTTTTCATTCAAAATATAATTAAATGCATTTCCTCCTTAGTTGGTCATTGTGATTGGACCATGATTCGAGGTGAAATTTGAATTATGGGTCCTTGCATTTCCCTAGGAGGCTTACCTTGAGATCTCTATATAAACACTCTCTTTTGCCTTCATTTGAACATGACGAAATTACGATTATGACATAATGATGATGCAAGAATGCAAGAGGATGATATAGGATGACAAGATATGATGATGCCTTAATACATGCAAGCATTTTGTGTACAAAGTATTGTGGATCTTCATTGGAGCAAGAAAGAGTTCTTCCTTCCTTCCTTCTTCTTTGATCTACCATTTTCAACATTCAAGCATTCAAAAGATACAATCACGGGGTAGAAACTATGGATTGTGAGTTTGGTAGGAGTAATTTAGCCTTGGGGGCTTGGTATGCTTTCTTTATCATATTCAAATCTATGCATTGCTCTCTCATTTTAATTCATTCTAGGGTTTCAATATAGAGGATTAGCTCTTCGCATTACACATTCAAAGCTCTCCCTAAGAGCAACACACACACACACACACACACACACACACACACACACACACACACACACACACACACACACATTCTATTACATCTGGCTATTCGTGGAGGTGGAAATCACCAAAATGGGGGTTTGACTAAGGAAAAACCCTATACAACCACCCCAAAACACAATTTTCAGATATCTACACTCGTTGTTTTGAAAGTTGCTAAGCAGATTAGGATACCCTTTTCGGCCAACTTTCAGGATCTGTGAACAGAATTTCTGTCAGAGCAGTGCAGGTCGAGGTCAACATTTTGGGGCACAATTGTGCCCCAGCAAAGAGGTCAAGGTCGACCTGACTCAGAAAGGAAAATGATTTCTGGGTTTCGTCTGTCTCTGTATTTCTGTTCCAGATCCGGTTGCAGAATTTCTTGAAACTCAACACAGACATCAGAAAACAAGCTTTTCCAAATCTGCTATATTGTGAGGTATGCATTTTACTCCATTATTCTTTGCAAACATTTCCAGATTTACATTCCTTATCATTACAATTAAATTTAAGTGGTTAAATGTGGCATAGGGTCTCTTTTATGTGCAAATCTCCATTGTTCTAAACCCTATCCATATTCCTCCCATTACAATATATATATATATATATATATATATATATATATAT
>MU227419.1:1010739-1024643 GCA_018584345.1 Thuja plicata
TGCTAAGATGCTCCAAATAGTGAGCATGTTTTAAGAATATAAACGGTAGCATTTGAAAATATAGATGTGGTATTTTGGAATAATCACAATGAACAATGAACATATACACAATGTTATACTTCCTAAAAGAGACATCACATCGATTTCCAGGCCATTTGGACATCACAAATTAATTATAACTTATTTGTGAGATTACTTGTTTGAATGGGCTGATGTTCATATCATTCCTTGTTAGTGAGTAAAAACTCCATAAGAAATTCTTATATTTTTTCTGAAACGCAGCAGGTGATTCTCTGGTGTGTAGTATATCTATATGTTGGTTTCCAAGCCCTAATGTTTCCCCTTGAATCCTCAATGAGTGTTCTCTAGCCTCTAGCAGTCAACTAGCTGTTAACCAGTATTTCTTATTGCCTCATCTGTAACAAGCTAAATCTTTAGCAAGATTAAATTCTAGCTAACTGCTGAAATAAAAGAACATGATCTAGTATTTAAAAGCAAAATTGTAACTAATTTTTTTTAACATAATAATAGCTATCGCATCAAAACAAAACATAATTTTGCTTAAGGAAAAGATAGATCTCATCATGTTTTCATCTTGATCAATTATCTCAACAAAAAAAACAAAATGTAGAATCTTACTGAGAGTGTACTAGCATTACCGAATCCATTCTGTCTTTCTTGAATGCTTCAAGTATCATGGGGGGGAAGTATCACTGGGGCGTTTTTTCCACCCAACCACGGATCGACTGATCCCCCTTGCACACTTCCTACTCGAAGTGGCCCAGCCCTTCGCAAGGGGTGTAAGCATGGTAATGAACAAGCCATCTGAATTTGGTGTATGATCCTACATAACTCTAGTCGGTAACACCCTATAGCTGCTGCTAACTTCATATGACACCTGACTAGGAATGTATCCGGATAAATACGAACTGACTAACACTAGCATTGCGTAGCGTATCTTGGCCAAGGTTTTAAGATGCAAGCACATACAGGACGTGTAATCTAGTTCTCACCCTATTCGACTCGGTTCCATTTCTTGACAGGACTTCTGTTATCTAAATTCATTCGTAAAAGACTCTTGACTTAAATAGTCCTAGTCATTTAACTCTGGAGGTACAATATAGAAATGGGGTTCATAAACATTCGCTTAAATAAATATCAGTAATAGTGTTCCTTCATTCTGGGATATCACATGAGCAAAGTTTGTCGTTAACTACTCTTATAATGAGACTTTTAGGAATGTAGGCTTACTAACCATACCACTTCCACAGTATGTCATAGCTGTCCATTGTAACCAACGTTATGTATCTATCAATTTCGGTTGATTAACCATCTAACTTTCTATTTAAAGTTCTATAATTAAATCAACATGAGTTTAGACTTCAAACACTGTCTTCACCTTGGATGGTAACACCCCTTGGATTGTATAGGGTTAATGGCATCTCTAGCACTTCATGCTCTCATGGAAGTGATGCTATCTCTGCACCTTTCATGCTTGTACGTGAGTACTGCCTTGCCATAATCTCTCTACATTCCAAATATTTTACCAGTCACATATGAGTAAATATTGAACAACAGTTGAGCAATTAATCATCCACCCGCAATCAAGAATTGACTTAGTGATTGAGTCTTATTTCCACTTTAATGTTTACATGCTTGTTTTTAGGAAATAGCATATTTAACCATTTTATCTTGGTTATTTAACTGATCCAATGCTGTATTATATTTTCTTATAATGAGTATTTAAGATTTATGCTTTCTAGCACACACAACATATCTAGGATACTTCCTTCAAATAATGTTGTGGATTACATTAGCATCATGCCCAATCGAGATCTTGCATCCTTGGTCTATCTCTTACGAATATGCGTATGCAGTTACGCTACTTCCATATAATCCTGCCATTGTTTTCAGCAAGCTTCTTAATAGAATATTCTTTGTTTTATAGCAGAAAACTCATTTGGCTACTGTACAATTAGAAATATGGGCTTGATAAACATTCTCCGCAACCTAACTCTTAGCTGGAGATGAAACTGTGTTAATTATTTTTCATTCATCTTACTGTACTCTGCAAGAGAAATAATGTTTAGGTTTAGTGTGCCTACTATATATCATTCAAAAAAACTCTTCCTAATGGAATTTAACCTGCACACTGTTGTAATTACAACAACTATAGTCAACATTTTAATACAGTTGTCTCAGAATTTTTTTCCAAAATAGCCACAAAGGAAAACTCTTTGTTTGTTGTTTGGTCTGAGACAAAGGAGTGTTTTAGTTTACAGCTGGAGCATAAAATTCCTATCTTAGAACTGTGATTGAACAAGACCTACTTTTGCTCTAAAAGTCATCAAGCTTCAAACCAGCTGTGCTATGAGTTTGTTTCTTTTTTTTTTTGAATTTATGCAGTAAGCACAAGATATCGACTAATATCTTAGCCTTAATATATTTTGGTTTTTAAACTAAAAGAACACCATTTCTAAAATGTTAACAAAGAGAAAGCTGGTTGACAATTTACACATGCCTGTGAATTATATTATAGCCTGGAAATGAAATGAGGAAATGATAGACGCTGCCCAAGACTCTCAAGAGATACTTCTCTTGTCCTTCTTTCCCTTTCCTTATGTTGTGCATGAGTGTTCCATATTCTTTTCCTTGTGTGCGTATACTGTGAACAGACTCCACGTTCATTTAAACTGTTCTTTTTCTTCTTCTAAATTTATTAATGTTTTCCTCTTCTCTAGAAACCACGAGCTTTCTTGTCTTGCAAGGCCAAGTTTCACACTCTCTTCTAGCATGTGTCCTTTTCTAGATACCCCCTGTGTGTGCACCTCCCGTCAAAGGAATGGATTGCTTGTCCCTTGAATATCATATCGAAAACCGTTTCCTATTTGCGAACTCCCAATGATTATATTTTCTTCTTCTTCCCAAAAATGGTTCATGCCAAAGTTCTTTTTATGTACAAAATCTCTTAGAACTGTGCAAGCCTCCCTTTCACTTTCCTGTCTTTCGTGTAAAAATGTCCCCTTCATATTCTCCAACAACAATGAATGTTGTTCCCTTCCGATAACCGTTTCATATATATATTCCAACTTATATTTTTTCCTTCTATTCGATTCATTTCCCCCCCACCCTTTTTTTTACATTTGGCTGTGTTAAAAACAAACTCCCGACGGCTCACAAAACATCTTCATTTGATCATGAGTTGGTTCCTTCATATACGCCACTAATCATCGTGGCTAAAGTTAGTTGTTCAAATTCAGTGTGCCACATAAGCCTTAACGTGGCTGGGAAGAGATATTTTACTCTTTCCTTTTAATTAACTAAGTTAAGAATCCATACGTGGCTAGAAGATTAGAAACCATTGCATAGCGTGAGTTTTCAAATGGAACCAAATGTCCATCAAGGAAAAGAATATTATGTGTATCTTTTCAAGTCCAGCGGTGCTCTTTATTCCTTCCAATAAATTTGGTTGCCATTTCCTGCAATTTGGTTTTGAATTCCCTTTGAAGTGCCACGATAATCATGACGTGGCTCAAAGAGTTACAATCCTTAATATAAGTCCCGTAGGAAATTTCGTTTCCATTACACAATTAATATATTATATTAAGATGATAGAATGAAAGGGTAGCATATTATTTTTTTAATACTTATATATACGCATCTATCTATATAAATATAGAGCGAACTATGAAGATATCTATATTCTTAGATACAAATACATGTATATAGGTATACCTCTATACCACAATTACGGTGAATAGACCGAGCAAGGATTGTGTCTAAGGCGAAGGATCCTATCCGAACTGGATTACTAATAATTTGACTAACTGACACCAAAAGACCAATTAAGAACCTAGTCCAGACCCGTATCCTAGGCTTGCATTAACCATGACCTTGCCAGTTCTTACTAGTTCCAAAATCCAGGTAGCTTCAGTTCATAACCATGTTTGCACCCCCTTTCCCGGTGATACTTTCTCCCCCTCTTTCATCGGAGGACGAGCAATTCCTGCATCCACTTGTCAAGAAAAAGGGTAGTTAGTCCGCAATCATAGTTATCCCAACACACACACACACACACACACACACACACACACACACACACACACATATATATTTGCAATAATCAAATTACAAAACTCGAGATGAGAACAAATTTTCAATAATCAAATTACAAAACTCGAGATGAGAACGAAAATTATTATATTATTCCTCTTGCAATACCTGAACTATTGTTCCATGAAAGCAGGAAATGAAAACCAATTACCATCTAGGGCATCAATGTAAACAAAGCCACTGTTTACGAAAACCAAATACCATTTAGGGCATCAATGTAAACAAAACCACTGTTTATGAAAACCAAATACCATTTAGGGCATCAATGTAAACAAAACCATTGTTTATGAAAACCAAATACCATTTAGGGCATCAATGTAATCAAAACCACTGTTTACGAAAACCAGAAATTAACATAATTCAAAACATAAAAAGTTCCAGAGGTCAAGAGGGATGTAACACCATTCTCCAATCTGAGTGGAATGACAGCATGGCTTCATTAATGACCATGCCAAGCCAGTTCAGATCAGATGAAAGGCCCTGCGTTCCATTGTGCACATCTCTCATTGATATGCCTCTTGAAGGATAAGGTATGGCAATAGACCCAACAATCAGTGTTGAGAAGTAATCCAAGATAAAAAAAAATTAAGGATTAATCATAATTGATAGTACCCTTGTAAATCTTAGCAGTTTAATAACTCTGTATTAAACTTTGATTCTTTTGTTTTCTTTTTTTATTGTGACTATGCAAAGTGACTATAAAAAGTTGTCTATATCTATACCTTCCTCTAAAATCAGTTGGCATCCTTGGTAAATTTTGGTGGAAGGATGTGACCTGGTTGATGAAAGTTTGTTCTTAACTTCTTTGCTCATGACTTGAAGATTTTCTTCACCTGAGCTTGCTGATCTGTTGGACGGCATGCATCCATGTACTTACCTTGTCATTTCCATTGGCCTTGCTCATTATGTAAAACCATTTTTTATGTGAGCACTGAAATTGATTGATCTACTGCTCCTTGGATTTTTTCATTGTTTTTCTTTTCATTAATTACCCTGCCACAAAGGTGACATTATGTCAAAAGTCTGCTTGATTGATGCAATCTGCAAATTTGTTATCTCTCTTATTCTTGGCAACTATATATTCCTTTTGAATCATAGCCATCAAAATTTCAGCCACGGCTTGCCATTATTAAATATCTAAATCTCATCTCCTCTGCATTTCCTGTGTGCATTTGGGACAACTGTGAATGTAATCGGGCCATTCCGAGCTTCCTCTTCTCCTCCCATATAGTGAGATGATCCATTGAGCGCAAATTAATGTCAAAGCATAGGTTCTTCTCTTTTGTTGGAATGCTTTGTGAGAGGGCAATACTTGCTGATGGTGCATCTTTCGCAAGTTATGAGTGGTGGTACTGTGTGCCTAAACAGTCATACTCAGAGCTGGAAATTACTTGAAAAGTATCCGATTGCACGATGTGGAATTTTCATATTGTATTCTGATCTCCACAGATGCATTCCTCTGTTGAAGCACCTTGGATACATATATTTCTGATTTGAGTTTTTATGATTTTGCTGCCATTTTACCAAAAATTCTTTTCATTTCCACAGGGCTCCTCTTCTATAATATCCTGTTGGCTGTTGTGCAGGTTATGCACTGCACTTTATTGTTCCAAATTGAATTTGGCTTCAACATTTATGCTGTTTAATCTCTTTGTTGTGTGGTTGTCTTTTTTGCCTTTTGTGCCTCAACATTCTCTGAACTTATATCTCTCACAGTTAGTCTAGGAAGAAGAAGAAGAAGACAATTGTAATGTCCACGAGGCTAAACATAGCCTATGGGACAGCCCGCCCAATCAAACCAACTTCTACAAATCAATCCTTTTCCTATGCAAGGTGATTATGGGTGCTGCCAACTTCCCAGTGGTCCATCGCTGAATAAATTATACTAGGAGCCAGCTGTCAAGATATTAACATATTTGTCCCTGCTGTCCTTGAAGGCATCACACTCTAAAACAACATGCTTTTCTGTGTTCACTTTCTTGGAAGTGCAAAAATTGCACACTCCTTCCCAAGCTTCTTTTGGCCTTTTCCAATGCCTAATTTCCCAATGGAGTTGATGAAAGTTAGTTCTTAACGGAGTAAGAAGAATTTTAGCTCTCCATGAAATATTGACCCCTATGTATGCTTTTTGAAGATGATTACATGTGGGATTGAACTCATTGATATAATATTTTTTCTTTCTCCCTAGCTTTATGTCCCAAATACGCTTGTAGAAATTATCCATGACAAAAGCCTTTGTCTCTTTACTATTTGTGGGGCACATATTCGAGTAGATGTTCCATATAATCATCCATTTGATGTTTTGCAGCATCCAAGTCTTCTTTCTTTTGCACAATATGTCATTGAAAACAAACCTTAGGTCATCTACCTTTTCCATTTCCTCGACTCTTTTTAAATAACTTATGAGATGCACCATAGCAACCTCTTCAATAGGAGCAGCTCTAGTTTCACTTAACATGATATCAAAAGTAACCGTACTTTTAATTTTGAACTTGCTCATAATCAAACGCTTTTGAATTTTCCCAATTTGCTTCCACTGTGAGATTGTACAGTGTCCCCTTCTGGATTTCTCCTAGAATCACAAATGCAATAAAAACAAGGGATGAGATATTGTTAGAGATATATCTTTACCTAGTAAAATGTCCCTTTTAACGAGATAAACCTTGATGGATTGTGGAAATCTCCTAGCACTGAGAGATAAACCTTGATTTAAGCTATATATATATATATGTATGTGTGTACACACACACATATACATGTACATATACATATACATATACATATATACACATCCTTCCCTTCCCAATATGATTGCTTGTTAGGTTACAAACATAAATATATGTATGTATATGTATATATATGTACACACACATATACGCACATACATACATATACATATACATACATACACACATATACATACATACATATACACACATCCTTCCCTTCCCTATATGATTGCTTGTGAGGTTACAAACAGATTTATGTTCATGTACTTGTATTTTACATTCATATTATATGTAAGAGATTATATCATAAATACTAACTTATAGCGCATAGGCTAAACATATGCCACAAAGATAGTTATTAATGCTATTAGCTGTTTGGAATAAATCCGGATCTGATCTATTATAGGCTTGATCTTGGTTCGTATTCGCTGCTCACAATAATCATTTCCCGATCTGGATCTGTGTTCTTCTTTTATTGACTGCTGTAGATGTTTGTTTCTGTGTGTATTGGTTATTGATTGTTGTTGCATGATTGCTATTTGTATGAGTGATTGATTGACCGAATGAAATTCTTTTGATTGTATGATTTGAGGTATTGGTGAGTGATGATGTAATGGATGCTGTTTTGATATATTGGTAAATTGAATGAATGCTGACTTGATAGAGTGGTTTTCTGATTGATTGTTTGCTTGATTTGATAATTGATGATTGCCTTTGTGGATTCATGAGTGATGATTGATAAGTGTCCCTTGAGTGATTGGGACAATTTCTTCACACTTCATTGGTAAAAGGGTCACCGCCTTTCATAAGACTTGAGTTTCCACTTTCCATTGTTGCTTTTGAGAATAATATATCATTCCCCAAATTGATCTCCCTTGGATGTCCTCTTCAAATGGAACCTTCTCCCATTTATATCTTCCAATATGGGGGAGAGTTACCTCTTCATCATGTCTGCCCTTTGCTATGGTCACTACCTTTCACAATTACCACCCTTTGGATGAGTCACAATCCTTCATAACTCTTGCCCTTTGAAGGAGTCACTTTTTTATTTTCTTCTCCATTAATTCTTTCTTGATTTACACCTTCATATTATCTTGTCTTTATACTTCTTTAAGTCCGCATATACTTTCTTTCTCAATTTGCATCAGCATATTCTTCTATCTCTGCATATACATCTCTTTTATATCTGCATACATTCATCTTTTATATCTGCATATACTCATCTTACAATTCTGCTATAAACTCTTCTTACAATTTTGCCTTAAACCTTTCTTTGATGATCTTCCCGTTTATCTTCTCATTCACAGATCTGCAAATGTAAGTCTGATATAAACTCTTATTCCCCATGCTCTATTCAAATGCACTTCACAACTTCTTAATATATCTTCCCAAGGAGGGTGACTTCATGAATGAACTTACCTATTGTGATGAGATGCAACCTTTCACGATGATGTGTCTTTTGCTTACAAAGAAAACCTTCAACCTTGATAGCTTCTTTTTTTGTAATTAATCACTGCCGCTCTTTATGTTTAATTGCTGCTCTTCATAATTATTTCTAATCACTGCTATAAAAGTCATTTTTTTCATATAATTCTCTGCCTTGTGATTTTATTACTGCCATTTTCTGATTTCTTCCATACCTCATATTTCATACTTATTGTTCTTATCACTGTTCAATTTATTTATTCCTCGATGCTCAGATTTCTTATTTCTATTTTTACTTCATGATGCCCTATTCTAGTGGGGTTTCATCTCCTTTTTATATCCCTCAAAGTGTGGGAGACACAACCCTTCATTTCACAAGGGGTGCAAGTTTTCACCTAGGGCTGTTTATTAATTAAGTGCTGATGATTAGTTACCATGGTCAGCCCCTTATTTAATCACTTAGTAACTGACAGCACTAAAAGCACAAAAAGTGTTTGGATAGATTTCCAATCTCATAGCTCTGCCTCTCTACATCTATTTTGAAGAGCATAAATCGCTTTCCAACCTACTAAAATTCTCTTCTTTCTGCAGCTTTCCCAACATAGATTTTTGCTCAAATCAATCCCGAGATATTTGTAATCTGTAACTTCTTCAAGAATACTGCCTTCAAAGTAGAAAATATGCTGATTTTTTGTTTTCTTCTATTAGAGAACCATTATTTTCAACGTTCGTCTTGCTGATTTTGTTTTCTGCTATCAGAGAAAACCATTATTTTCGATGTTTGTCTTGCTGATTTTGACTTGCATCCCCACCATTCTGTAGAAATGCTCAAGCGCATATAAGTACTCTTGCAAACCAAGAGCCTATTTAGCATTAAAATGAAATCATCCGCATAATGAAGCAGTCTTATCATGAACTTGCCCAAGTGAATACCCACACCATTTTGCAAGTTTAACCACTCTTTAAGCTTGTCAATATATAGGCCAAAAAGGGTAGGGGATAGGGGGCATCCTTGACTGACCCCAATATCACTCCTAAAACTTTCCAAAATGCCAGCTGAAGTTCTGATTTTGACTTTAAGTTTTAGCCTCTTTTTAAATCCAATAGACAGCTCTAAGATGCATAGGAATCCTAAGTTCTTCTATTATTTGCCAAAGCTTATCCCTAGGGACTGTGTCAAAAGCCTTTTGAAATCAACAAAGCAACGAAAGGCTTTTTTTTCTCCCAAACTTTTTCAATGATGTCCCTAAAAGTAATACCATGATCAACCATGGAATGCTTAAGCCTGAAACCAGCTTTCCCTTTGGCACGTTTATGCATTTCTTCCTCCCACTTGCTAATTCTATTTTCTATCATGCTGCGAAATAATTTTGCAAACAAAGGATTTATCATTATCATCTTGTAATTAGAGGGGTTATTGACGCCCCTGCTCTTGAAAAGAGGTATTGCTAGATTAGTTGTCCAATCTTTAGGGAACCTTTGCTGAATGATGTTGAATATTTTCATAATGTGTGGTGCAAGAGTTTTCATACTCCACTTTAGATACGTTGCTTGAAGCTCAACCAAGTCTTTTGCTTTGCCAACACCCAACTTCTTAATACCCATCTCAATCTCTTGTATGGTGAAAATATTTATAGTAGGTAATTTCATGTTCCTTAGAAGGCGCTGTGATGGTTGTTTTTGTTTTTGTATTGTTGGTTTCCTCTCTTTTGTTGATTATTTTTGCTCTTGTATTAGGGTTTTAAATGTTGTTACAGTTCCATTTTGGTGGCCAATGATATAGCTCTGGTTAGTCCTTTAGAGTTTTTTTGGATTATCGAACCGTAGGTTTAAGTTTTTAGCCCCTGTACATAGCTAAGCATTTGGTATTTTTTCAAATGATCCAGTAATCTTGTTTCTAATATTTTTATTGTCTTGTTGTAGTCTTTTGTGCTTGTTGTTTTCCAAATATAAAATTCTGTAAAGGTTTCTTGTTTGTAATTTTGTGGAACAAATCCTTTGCATCCTTATGTTTTTTCTGAACTGTCTATAGTTTATTTACCGGCCTTGCCATTGGTTTGAATCATAGTGGCATTCCATTTACATGACATTGACACAGCATGGTAAAAGTCTAAGTGGGATTCAAAACTGGGAAAGTCCTGCAAAAACTGAGGAAACTGAAGAAGAATGTAATATTTCTAAAATAGAGAAAATTACTGATTTTGGTATTTCATGCCAATTGCATTTCGAAAAGACAAAAATAAACATAATAAAAAAATGACAATTAGAGCAAGTGCATAGGGTTTTAATTTTTTTTTTACTTTTAGTAAAGAAGGTTAATTTGAAAAACAAAGGAATGGTCCTACTAAAATCAAAGGCCATGCCAATGTGGAGAACATGCCCCTATTATAGGGGATGCCCCGTCTTTTGTAATCATAAATCTTCATTAGTCTTTAAATTGAAAAAAATCCTCTTTAGGGTTTGAGATATAACTTCCAAAATAATTTTATTCAAGCAAAACAAAAAAAAATGCTTTAACCCTTACACCAAACTAAAAAGTTCCAGTTTGCAAGTACTCTGTTTTTTCTGCCACTATGCATAAACCTAAGTCACAAGGTTCGAATTCGAGTTTGAGTTCGACAACAATAAAATTCGGATGAAGTTCGACAAAGTAAAAAATTCAAAAAAAATTTCGACATAAATTTGATTTATATAAATTTAAATGATTTTATAGATATAAGTAATATATAATACAAAAATATATCAATATACTTATTTATTAAAAATATAAGCAAATAGTTATTATCAATATAAAATATTAAATAGATTTGAAATAAAATAGTTAAATTAAATTTATTATTTATTAACATAAAATAATATGATATCAAATTTAAAAATTGTAAACAATATGATATCAATTTGAACACATAATAACAAAATTTAAAAACATTTTAATTTAAATATATTCAAAATTTTAATTTTAATTTTTTAAAATATATAATGAATATTTTAATTTTTTAAAATATATAATAAATATTTTAAATTTTATCTTATTAAATGGCGAATCAAACAACACTTCTCGATGGATTTGGCAGTAAAAGCTTTCCCATTTCGATCAGCAACTTCTAACACTTCAAACTCCAACAAGCGTGCCTTACTTGTGTCGGCAGGCACATTCATAGTCTACTTCGATTTTGCTAATGTCTTCTGTAAACCCTAAAACAAGCATCCTATCTCCTCTATCAATAAAAATTTATAGTCGATACAGCTTTTAGATGTAAAAGCTATAAAAAAAGGCTGGCCTTTTGAGTGAGATGGAGAGAGCCGTGGAAAAAGACGCGACCATTAGCGATGAAGAGGATATTTGCAAGTTGCGGTGGAAGCACGACTACCTCGTAGATATCCCGTCCCGTGATCGGTGGACTGCCCTAGCTGCACTTTATTTGTTTGAGCTGTGCAACGTTTAAAATGACCCAATTTTTCATGTCTTCCAAATAGCCGCAAATGGTTTCATTAATGGAAGACTGACAATGGTTTTGTACGAATTTTGGGGCGAATTTAAACGAATTTTTTAGATTATGGTGAAATTTGGAAAAATCCGAACTTCATACATGAAGTTCGCCGAACCCTGTGACACAGGCATAAACTATAAAAGTAAGTGATGCTGAAGGTTTTTAGGCATAATCCCAGAACCATAGGTAACTCAAATCCAAACACATTCGTTGCCAAGCCGACTGAAATCTCATTTCAATATGACAGTAGAATACACAAATACTCTAAATTGCGTATGAATCTATTTTAACTTGCAATAAGGAATTCAAACTACAGTACTGAAAGTAAATTCATACTCCAACAGCTAGGGGAAGTATACCAGTTACCGTTATAGCTATCTTCACGCACCTGTAGAGCCTAAACTATACATCGGATTTTGACGTTTTTTTTTTCTGTTGTCTTTGAATGGGACTTCGCTACTTAAAAAATATTTTTTGGCTTCTGGGTATTAATGAAGCTCCCTGTAGAATTTGTTCAAGGCTAAAGCGCCAAAGCGTCAAAGCGTCAAAGTGTGGCCATTTCAAAGTGTCGCCCAATACTTACTTAAAGTTGCCCTAATAATCGTGCGCTCAAAATTGTAAGTACTAGTGACATATATCCCAGTAGTCGCGCACAAATGTCCTAGTCGTGGTGCACAAATGGGTCAATTATGAACCAAAAAAGCTAAAAAATGATTGGCTATTGGTGAAACTTACTAATGGGCTTTTAGTTATCATTTTTTTTGGCTCCTTTAAAATTGCACAAGGAGTGCACGGCTATTGGAACGCACTTGGTTACTGGTGCTCTTCCCCTAGTCTCTATCTTAATCTTCTTCTCATACATTCCTCCTCCATGCATTCAACTTGATTCTCTATTCTGTTCATTTAGATCTGCAACTTTGTTCTTAATGTGCCAACACCACACATTCTCCTTTTCATATCTTGTCATTTCCAGCAAATTCACACTGCAATTTCTTCCCTTCGTCTGGATTCATTTTACACATTTATCTGCAACTTTAAACTCAAATCTCCTCTGCTGTGGTTTCTACCTCTTAGTTCTCTAACTTTACGAACCTCAATTCATGGGATTTTGTGCCATAATCTACAGCTCTCTTTCTCCAGTATATGTAGCGTTACCTAATCCTTTTTTTATGAACTGAAATCTGCAATATTTAATAGATTTGTTCTTCAGTCAATGCATTCCTCTTCCTGTGCATTTTTTAATCTATTTTTGTTTATTTCTTTTGTCTACATCCTCAGACTGTTTCTCTTCAAACACGGTGTGGCCCCTTATGTTCCTTGAAAATCTGCAGTCTTTATTCAATTGAGGTTCTTTTGTCTTGTAACTCTACACATTCATGCTCTTCAAAACTGATTTTTTTTAACTCTTTGATTTGTCTCTTCCACGTATGGAAGCCCATGTCTGTGGGTGCCTTTCCCTCTTCAGTCCGTTGTCTTGGCATTGCAAATTTTTTAAATCATTTCCTCTTCTGTGTAGCCTCTCATATTCTCTTCTTTCTATGCATTATTTTATTGAAACAAATAAACCTCCATATTTCCCCTGCGCTTCTATTCTTTTCTCTTGTGTGGCCTCTTCTTCCTTCTACTTCAATGCTTCACTTACTTGCAGTCATTGCCCTCTTGTCTTTGTTATTGCCTCTCCCTTGCATATCATTCTTTTTTTATCTGTATTGCACAAACACCAACACATATGCTGACTTCTCTCATCCTTGTGCACTCACTCTGTAATCTTTGTTTTGCCCAAGGTTGCAAAACTCGCACTCGGCTAAAACTCGCCAAGGCCTGAAATTTTTTTTCGAGAAAAACTCGGCAAAAAACTTGGGAACTTAAAAAACAGCTTAATTTTAATTAGAAATGCATTTTTTTTGCAAAATTCAATGAGAGGATGCATCCAATGAGTTTATTAATGAGAACACAAAAGAAACTAGTTGAGTTTAGATATATATAAACGCAAAGTGGGTACAAAATCACATTCTCATGCGAGATGCTGATGGCTAGAAGCAAAATAGTACTAAATAGTTTCTACAAAACTAGAAGTAAATACATCATCACAATTACATCTTCCTCTTCCCAGCTCTACTAACAAATACGAGAGAGGAACTAGAGG
>MU227419.1:1025144-1037113 GCA_018584345.1 Thuja plicata
GCTTGATCATTGATCAATGCCAAATGTCAAAGTCTTCATAACTAGCTCTTAGGTAGTCTTTGTTGGTGGCTGTTTTCAAGTCCCTAGGTCCGGCAAATGAGGTTTGAGTGATTTTGGCCTGTTGGTATGTCATGTCTGTTTGGGATTTGAGCGAGAGCTAAGCTAAGTTTGTCATAGAGATGGGGTTGAAACCAAGTGATTTGTGATAAAACGAGTTAAAACCCTTTGAGAATCCTTTTGCCAGCTTCAGTTTGACCTTAGAAAGCCATGATGGATTGTGGGAGGTAACACTATTGAAGCTTGTTGAATCCTAAAATTTGGCTAAGTTTGGAATTTTTTTGAAAACCCCCAAAATCTAGAATCTGCATCTTAACTCCTATGAAGCTGGAACCTATCTCAAACATCCTGAAAGTATTTATACAAATATACCTTAAAGTATAAGAAATCAGACTTATACTTAAATGTTATATTTGTATAAATCCTCCCGCCCTTGAACTGGAAAATTGGAAACTCAAACCCAACTGCTGCAAATGTGAAAATAAGAATGAAAAAGACGTTTTTTGATGTATAATGAAGGAATAAAACCAAGGCCGAGTTTTTTTTTAAAAACTCGTCGAGTAATCTGCGAGTTTTTTCAGAAAAACTCGGAGAGTTTTCTCTGAAAAACTCACAAAGCCAGGAAACTCGGTGAGTATTCGCCACTCGGTGAGTCTTGCAACAATGGTTTTGCCTACCCTTACTCACTCAAGGTTATAAAGTTTTAAAAAAAAACTTAAATCTCTCTCAGGTAGTTGCATCCACTTTGTCTGGGATGCGGAATGCTCCTGCATCAGACACACCCGGTAAAAAGTTTGTGAACATAGGCTCACAAAATGGACCTGAGTAGTAGAACTACTTTTCCAAGTCTTGAACAACTTGCAGCTTGCTCCCATGCTGAAATTGGTACCTGCAAGCTATTTCTTTTTCTTCTTCATCCAGCATCTTGCCGGAGCATTAGCCATCTTCCTCCAACAATTCTGCACTGTATTCTTCTCTCTCATGGGGAATTAGTTCCACAATAACTTGACCTCCTCCAACAAATGCTCTCTCCACTTCTCTACTCTTTCGTGGGTTTTGACCCACCAGAAACCAACAACCTCCACCAAGTTTTACTGACAGTATCCTCTATTGCTTCAACATAAAAATATACGCTATCTCTATATCAATCTGCAATTGAAAAACTCTTCGTATCCACTACCTTATGCAAACCAACTTCTTCATTACACAATGTCGAAAAATCAAAAGTTACCTCTACTACTGCAATGTCTTCTTCATCATTGCTCACTGCAACCTATGTTACAAGGTTCACCGAATTTTCGGCTTCAAGTTCGAAATTCGGCGAACTTATAAAAATTACTTCAAATTTATTAAAATTCATACGGAATAGGGTGATATTAGTTTTATTAAAAGTATATTTGTAGAGCAATTTTTAAGGATTTTTTTGATAGCATTTTTCACAAATAATGCTGCAAGCTCGATAAATCTTCTCTCGCTGGCCGATAGGGCACAAGAAATTTCTTTTGGTCGTAGATCGACTCTGAGAGGCACAAGTCGAGGCAGTGGACAAGCACGGGGCAAGGAAAATAGGCACATTTTCCTGTGTACAACATAGTTTCCGCCACGAGAAGACGACGCCACTGCTTGATTCCATGTCTCCTAAAAGGCTGCTGCTTTGTTTAGTTTTTTTAAATTATTTCATTTAGCTTTTTGTATAATGATTTTATATTGTGAGTAATGATTTTATACTAAGTTGCCGGTTTGGGTTTGGGTTTGGGGACGGATTTGGGTTCTAGAATCCAGTTCGTGGATTCGTGAAAAAAAAATTTCCCCTTATGATTTGTATGAGTTCGTGTGTAAATACTATATATATAAATCATGTGTCTAAAATTAAATCATTTCATAGTATGAATCTATGATGCTTGATCATTGATCAATCCCAAATCTCAAAGATAAACATAAAAAATTTAAGTAGTATACTTGATCATTGATATATGTTAACGATTCTAAAGAAAATCAGCACATTGAATTACTGAATTACAAAATGAAAATGCAAAATATAGTTCATTAAAGTTTGAAACTTGATTCAATGTTCATCAATCATGAAAGGCTAAAGTTTTCATTTCGACAATCATCAAATGGATTATCAAAAAAATCCGGATCAATGGGGTCTTCAGCAGCTGCCTGGCCGTGGGCCCCTCGGGATCCGTGCGGGATCCTTGAGGGTCCACGCTGAATCCCCACGGGTCTGCGCTAGATTTGAGTAGGGTCCGGATCTGGACCTATGGGTCCATCGGGATCCGCGGGTCTGCGGATCCAGACGAACCCACAGGTCCAGATCCGGACCCTGCCCGGATCAGCGCGGATCAGTCCGCGAATCCGGACCCGGATCAGACCCGGACCTGGTTCAAGGGTCCGAATCTGGTAACTTAAATTTATATTGTTAGTCATTACTAATAGGTTCGAAACTAATCCGTCTATTATTTTGGTAATAAGATTTTTCAATTCAAGTTTGTCTTTTAAAATAAAAAATTATATATATTTTAATTTAATGATACGACAATAAGTTTTTAATTTACAATTTATATAAAATTTGCTATATTTTATTTTTTTAAAAGATAAATATATATAATATTCATAAAGCTAAAATAAAATTTAATATATTTTTACTTCATGTTTTAAAATAAAGATTAACGTTTCTATTTTATTTTTCAAGTTAAAAATATAAATATTACATTTTTATATTTATGTCTTTTAAATAGAGTTTAATATTTTTTATGGTTTAATCTTGATAGCTTTATCATGATTTATATATGTTAATTATTTAGATAATTTTGTGGATACATTGTTTATATTTAAAAGAAATAGATTTATACAACACAAATTTAATGTCGATTTTTTTTCGAAGTTTTTCCCCTTGCCGACCTCATCCGAATTTCATTGGTGCTGAACATGAACTCAAGTTCGAACCTTGCGACTTAGACTGCAACTACAACTTTTTTTTCATTTTCTTCACTCGAAATGAACAACTCTTCTATTTTCACGATCTCTTTTGCAAGCAACAAGTTCTCTTCCTCAAGTCCTTGAATGCACACATGACCACTCTCTTCCTCAGGTTTTTCATCGAACTCTGGATCTCCACAGGTCATCGTATGCTCACTCTTCATTTAAGTTGCAATAGATTCCTCTTCTCTGCACTTTTCCACTGTTGCTTTTGTCTCCCGCAAGCCTCTCATCATACCCCTCATTTCATTCATGTAAATTCTCTCTTAGCAAGGACTGAAATTCCTAAAGGATTGCCCACAAAGAATCCAAACTCTTCCTCTTTGACATTTCATCAATCGATTCACACACTTCCAATCTGTAACCTACACATATTTTCAACTCTCTTTCCACAACTTGTCCCTCTCACATCTCAATTGCTCGAGACTCCTCACATACCTGCAAGAATTCTCTTGGGCCTCTTAGACAACTCTACTGCTTCAAACTTTACCCACAGGTCCTGGTGCCAGACTACCTCACATTCGACACTCTGCTTGCATGCTCAAGAACAGGGGATCTGATACCATTTGATGCAGAAGGTTACCGGGCATAATCCCAGAACCACAGTTAACTCATATCCAAACACACATTCATTGCCAAACCAACTGAAATCTCATTTCAATATGACAGCAGATCATTCAAATACTTCAAATTGCTTATGAATCTATTTCAACTTGCAATAAGGAATTCAAATTTCAATACAGAAAATAGATTCATATTCCAACAGCTAGCCTCTCTTTGAATCTTTTTATCATGCATTTCTCCTTTATGCATTCAACTTGATCCTCTATTCTCTTCATTTAGAACTGCCACATCTTCCTTTACATTTCTTTGTTCTTAATGTGCCCACACCACACATTCTCTTTTTCATTTCATGTCATTTCCTACAAATTCAAACTGTGCAATTCCTTCACTTTGTCTGCATTCATTTTACACATTTAGCTGCAAATTTAAACTGGTCTTCTATGCTGTAGTTTCTACTTCTCGGTTCTCTAACTTTTCAAACCCCAATTCATGGGATTTTGCGCCATAATCTACAGCTCTCTCGCTCTCTCTCTCATAGATGTAGCGTTCCCTAATCCTTGTTTTTAATACTTAAATCTGCAATATTTAATAGACTTGTTCTTCAGGCAGTGCGTTCCTCTTCCTCTGCATTTTGTAATCTATTTTTTGAATTTCTTTTGTCTGCATCCTCAGACTGTTCCTCTTCATACAAGGTGTGGCCCCTCTTCTTCCTTCAAAATCTGCATTCTTTATTCAATTGAGGTGTTTTCTTTTGTCTTTGTAACTCTACACATTCTGCACCTACCTGTGCCCCTTCACTCATGCTCTTTAAAACTGAAATGTTTTGAACTCCTTGATTTGCCTCTTCCACATATGGAAGCTCAGGTCTCTGGGTGTATTTCCCTCTTTAGCCACCGTTGTCCTGGCATTGCAGTTTGTTTAAATCATTTCCTCTTCTGTGTAGCCTTTCATATTCCTCTCTTTCTGCGCATTATTTTAATAAAACAAATAAAGCTCCATATTTTCCCTGCACCTTTATTTTCTTTCGTATGGCCTCTTCTTCCTTTTACTTCAGTGCTTCACTTACTTGAAGTCATTGCCTTCTTGTCTTTATTATTTCCACTTCCATATTCATAATTTTTAAAACTGCAAAATCAATTAACTTTGCTCCTTTGCATATCATTGTTGTTTCTCTGTATCGCACACACACACACCTACACATGCACGGACTTTTCTCATCCTTGCTCACTCTCTCTTTAATTTTTGTTTTGCCCACCCTTACTCGTCAAAGTTGCAAAGTTTTTTTTTTAAAACTTAATTCTGTTAAGGTAGCTGCGTCCACATTGTGTGGGATGCAGAATGCTCCTGCATCAGCAAGCTAAAATAGAAGATAGGTACGTGTAATTTTTTTCAGTTTCACTTTTTGAGGAACTTAGTAAAGTGCACAGCAAATATGGGAAAGCATGATGAATTGTGAGTATTTGAGAGTTTAATTAAGAACTTCCGACTGTATCGACTTCCGACTTCAGCCTCAAATACTCACAATTCAAATTCCTTTCTTAATTAAGAATCAAGATCACTGTTTATGAATACCTTTGCTAAATTAATAATGATTGCTGCCTTACCCTAATCACTGTTAACATACAAATGCAATTAATGATTACTGTCTTCAATGGCTATATGCATTACTGTTTCATCCTCAATGCCGTTGCTGTTTATAATCAGCCCAACCACCGCTGATAATTTTTTTGTCTATTAAGGTAGATATTTTCTTCATGGTGGGGGCATGACAGACTGTCACTCATCCAAGAACAATTGGCTGTCTCAATAACACCTATATACCTGAGGTGGCTGTGCAAGTATAACCCATGTAAAATGAACTCTTTTGAGGCTTACTGAAGATAGTTTCCCTGGCTATCTATGTTGGTAATGCTGGAAAAGCTTGGGTCTTGGCACAGGTATAGCCTTGGGAACAGCCAGGGTTCTGCCTGGGTGCCTGGGTTTGTTGCAGGTCCTTTTGTGAAGGACCCTCAACAAACCCGGGCACACAGGCAGTACCAAGGGCTGTACCTAGGCATAGTTTGATACACCAAAACCTTAGTTGCACGGTCACCCTTCATCATTTTGGGTATGCCATTTCTTTTATCCATCCAATCCCAAATGTATCACAACTTTGTAACAACATTTTATATCAGAATATGCCAACCAACAAGCAATTAAATGTCATTTCAGTTGCATTTGTGAGTTGTACCTGTGAACATGGGGTTAGTAAACATTGTGTCGGCATCAGTGAGATTTATTTTAGTCAACTTACATTATTTATATGTAGCAGCTGTTTGTTTATGTTTTGTGAAATCACTTTCCTTGTATTGTTAATGATTTGGCATTTTGTCAAATGTTTGCAAAATGAAATTGAACCAACTTCTGCACTTGACATAGCTACTGGGAGTGGCAATCCAATTGATTGTGGTTCAAATGAAATTGAACCTAATGTTGATGTTGTTGACCTTGATGCTTCTGCTGAAGAAGAATATGACTATTAAATATTGCTTGTAATTTGAATTTTCATTGTGTAATGACATTTTAGGAGTTGAGTATTTTCATTTTTGCAAATTGCAAATATGAGGTATTTAAATATTCAATTTTTTGGCAATTATAAGTATCACTGTTCTTATATTTTATATTTTTGAACATTACATACATATATTTATACATATATACATACATACTTACATACACTGTATATATTCTCATACCCATACCCTAAGGAAATTTGTTTTGGTGTAATAGGTTTCAATTCCTGTACCCGAGCTAGCAATTTAACTGGTTATATCAGTAAGATACAAATGCACAAAGAGTCCTCATTCATTAACTATTGAATTATGTTTTGATTTGAATGAAGTGAGATTGGAGTAGGGTGGAACCTTTTGGAGAGGCCATGTGGAAAGGATGTTATCCCAACAAGAGAATTTCCACTTTTCTTCTTTCACGCTTTCCCATTTTGATGTTCACAAATTGCAATCTGAATTTAATTGATCAATGATCTTGTGTTCAAGGCTTTGCCCTTAAAAACATGTGCGTTTTGTTTCTTCCATATGTGCTTGATGATCATAGCTGGAGTGGATTTTCATAAGCTTGCCCATAATGAATTTTTGTGTAATCTTGGTCAATATTGGAATAGAGAGTGGATTGAGGATGGGAGAGGTCTAAGCCATCCCATTTTTAAATGCATCCACCATGATCATAGAGAGAAATGGGGATAGAAGATCCCTTGGTTGGATACCCTTAGTCCCTTCAAAGAAACCGCATGGAGATCCAGTTATGAGCACAAAGTATCTGGAGGAAGATATGCAGGCATGTACCCATTTAATCCATTTGTGGCCGAACCTGAATCTTTTGAGAATTTTCATGATGAATCTCCACTGAACTTTGTCATAGGCCTTACTAATGTAAGTTTTAGGATCACAGCTTTCAAAATTTTCCTTCTGATGGTGTGAATCACCTGATGTGCAATTATGAATCCGTTTGAAATGTTTCTTCTTGGAATACAATTGTTCTATTCTTGAGATATGAGAATTGGAAGGATTATTTTCAGTTGGTTAGCAATCACTTTAGATATCACCTTATGGATTATATTGCACAAAGATATTGGCAGATAGCTAGAGAAGGAAGAGCATTTATCTTTCTTGGGGATTAATGTAATATTTGTATGGTTTATATCTTTTAATAACTTGCCTGGTTTTCAAGATTCCCCCACCACCCTACAAAAGCTTTTCCCCATGAAATCCCAAATGCGTGGAACAATGATGTAGGAAAGCCATAAAACTCGAGGGCCTTTTCTAGATGTATTTGTAACAACACTGATTTCACCTCTTCTTTCGAAACTAGAGAGACTAGAAAATCATTATCTTCATCTTGAATAATCGGAGGAAGGATCCTCAAAAGATATTGTGGAGGGGCTCTACATTGTGCCTACCTAAAAGAAGATTGGTGAAGAAATGATTTTCTTCATCTTGCATGTCTTGATTTTCAGTAAGTACTACACCCTCACTGTTTGTTATTTGGGAGATTCTATTTTGCACACTTTGATTTTGGTAGAATTATGGAAGAATTTGGTATTCAAATTCCTCTCCTCAAGCCATATTTCTCTAGATTTAGAGTGCCAATAGCATTCTTCCCTTGCTAATATTTCATTATGTTCCGCAATAAGTAATTTATCTTTGACATAGTCCTCTTGAAACATTCCATATGCTACTATATTTTGGTTTAGAACTTCCAACTTCGCTTCCATCCTTTATTTCTCCTAGAATATGTTTCTGAAAGTGGTTTTATTCCAAACTTTAAGTCTCTCCTTGATGTTTTGTATTCTTTTGTAGAAAATGAACATCCGAGTTCCATCATGTCATTGGCTCCTTCCAATAATTATTCAAAAGTCCTAAGAGGTCCCAATAATGCAACCACATATTCTTGAATCGTAATTGGTACTTCAATGGAAGTTGATCTTCTGTTGGGTTCATAATGCTTGGGAAATGATTGGACATAGATACTGGCTTGATGTGGGATATGGGAAGAGTTGAGGAATGTAGCCAGTGTAGGGAGTGCATAAAACGATCTAATCTTGTGACGATGTTAGTAAATCTAGCCCTCTTACTATTCCATGTGAATGTTCCATTATTTGGTACAATGTTAATTAAGCCGTTATGGTGGACAAATTTGCTGAAATCTGTTTGAGACTGAGAGACACTGTCAATACCTTCTGATTTCTCAAAAATATTCAAAATTGCATTGAAATCTCCTTATTCACAACATTATTTTGATCTATCTTGCTTAACTCATTCTCAATTTGGGTCTAGATTAATTCTTTATCCACCCATGTGGATGACTTATAGATATTAAAATTTTTTTTTTTTAAAAAAAATTGGAGTATAAACTTTACATTTGCAAATCGCTAGTTGTGCCATGTACTAAGTGGTTTGATCGAGACTTTCCTTGGCTTCCACATTAAGCCAAGGCCTCTAGTTGCTCCATTTCCTTCTGTAAAAAATTTGGACCAAGCTTTGCAATGTTTGAGAAAAGATTTTGCCTCTTATTTATTTAGGTTTGCCCCCTGTAGGAGTACACAATCGATTATATAAATGGTGTTTGATCATGCGCTGCTTATTAGGGACATTGATGCCCCTAACATTCCATGTAAGAAGCTTCATTGCTTCCCAAGGGAGGGAACTCATTCTATCTTAGCAAGTATGTTTTGATGGATTTCTAATCCTCATTGAGAACTTCCTCTTCTCTCTTCTCCTGGTTAGATTTTTAGCCCCTCAAATCTTTCTGTCTTAGGCCATTGTTTAATGGCTTAGATGTTGATTGACTAATCCATCTGGATCAACTATGTCAATTTCATCATGTATATTTGCCTCAAACACTTTCAAAAGTTTGGTTACCACTTGTTTTGCCCCCTTCTTTGTAGGGAACAATTGCCATTGTTGGGCCTTGTTTTGAACTTGAGTCCATAGTAAAAGGGGCCATGGATGACACAGTCATACTGATGGTGGGTTTACGACTGGATGGATGGTCCTCTAGGATCTCCTTGAATTTTGCATGACCATTGACCACTTGAGATTCAATAGTTTTCTTGGGCACCCACTTCTTTTGTTGTAGCGGGGGATGGCAACGACATGAAGCTTCACTATGGTTTTGGCTTTTACACTTTAGACAATAAAATTTAGGGTTTTCAATCTCCAATTCCTGAATCCATACCCCTGAAGATGTTATCAACTTGACCATTTTGGGGATTTCTTTATTGATAATTGTTTTGATTTGCATATATATTAGGGTTTGTCCATTTCATAAGTCCACCTCTAGCATCCTTATGATATTGTTGCCAATTATTGATAGGCATTCTCCCAACTAGTATTTGAAAGGCAGATTACTAAAGTTGAATCCATACCAAAACTTTTGATGGAATTGTGTCTAGGGGATTGAGTTCATCATCCATCTTTGAATCAAGAGCTGTAATGTCACTGGTTATTCTCCTTATATAATCACCTGTAAAACCGACATTAGCACATTATATTATTCAATACTTATGACCATTACTCTATTCTAAGTTAGTAAGGAGGGGAATTGACCCTAGGGCTGCCTCTAGGTCAGGCTTCACATAATTCCCAATTTGTCTTGAGGGATCTAAGATCCCTCTAAGCAATCGGGCTATCGACCGTCTTTCCCTAGAGCACTGCTCCTAGGTTCTCTTGGATACGGACACCGTTATCCAAGCCTACGCATATGCATATGACTGGCTATCAGTATATATACTGCCTATATGAGATTATAATAATCTCAGGACTAGGTAAACTATACTAGTTTCCTCTAGCACTTTCTTTAGATAGGAATCCATCTCTAATGAATATAGAATTCATTTTATGTGGTATCCAAACCTGCCTATTTGGGTATAAATCCCGAGACTAGGGAAAACCATGACAATCTCCACTAACCCCCCTTTCAGATAGGAATCCATCTCTAATGAATATAAAATTCATTTTATATGGTATCCAAACCTACCTATTTGGGTATAAACCCTGAGACTAGGGAAACCATGACAATCTCCACTAGCCCCCCCTTTTTCAGATAGGAATCCAATTTAATGAATATAGAATCCATTTTTTATACGGTAACCAAATCTGCCTTTATTTTGGGCGCATACCCTGAGACTGGGGAAACCATGACAATTTCCTCTAGCCCCCCCTATAGATATTGGAATCCCATGAATGCAATATTCATTCTCTATGGTATCCAATATCTTTATTTCCGGGATTCCATCTCTAATGAATTTACCTTCATTCTATATGGAATCCTGGAACCATTATTGAGCATATAAAATTATTCTATTTGATTTAATATTAACTCTAATCGAAATAGAACACTTTACTTTTTAAATAATTTAATGATAAATTCTATAAACTGTACATTATATATATATATATATATTTGTACATTAAATTATTTGTACAAATATATATATATATATATATATATATATATATATAATTCATGGAAATTAATATTACCAAGTAGTTGCTGTACTGCTGTATCGAACTGCTGTTTATTTATTCCCGTTTGCTGTTTTTGTTATGCTGTTTTATTTTTGCTGTCCCCTTTTTCTACATCTCCTGCGATGTATTTTATAGGAGAGAGGGAGGGGGAGTCACGTCCCCTCCACTCTCGGTCACACCCTTAGAGGTGTGACTGGTCGCAGCCGTAAGGCTGCGGCCTAGTCACACCACTAAGGGGGTGACCCCGTGGTGATTTATTTTTAAGACCGAAGCCTTAATCATATATTATAACATATGTTATAATGTATATTACGATATATGCTATAATATATATTATAATATATGGTATTAAATATAATTTATGACTTTTGGTGTTTTAATAATAATAATAATTTATTATAATATATATTATAATATTATAATATGTATTATAATTCATTTAAATATTATTTTATTTTATTAACATATTTATCATGGTAATATTAACATATTTAATATTTAAGGATATTAATATTAACATGGCAAATAATATTAACACGTAGTATCAATGATACTAATATTTGTTTAATAGATATTATTTATTGTATATATTATATATATATCAATATATATTATAATATATTTAATTATTATTTGTTATATTATAAAAATTATATTTATTTTTCCAATATATTTTATCCTAATTATTATTATTAGTTCCTGCCATAGGCAGGTAACTATTGCATTCATTGAATGCCAAAAACTTATTCATTTGTCCAATCAGATTTTAGAATTATTTCACTTATTTGTATATTGTATAGTTTGAGAATATTAAAATATTTAAGAGAATTAAATAATAGTATTTATCTACATTCTTATTGGTTCACAGAGAAAATAGCAATGAGAAAAATAATTTTTTAGAATTAAAATTAGGAAAAAATTAAAGATCACATCACTGTCACTTTATACCATTTATTGTAAATTTAATGAACATAAATGCTCTCTTTTATCTGCTTCATTAGTCTGTGCAATCGTTGTCCTCTTCTTTTACCTGCTTCCGTTTGTGCATCGTTGGTGAGATCTTTTGATTACTCTCTGCAATCATTGGTGTCATCTTCAAAGCCAAAAACTATTGGAAGAAATTTGCAGCGGACCTCTTCGTCGGCGTAATTGTGAGTGCATATTTTCCTCTTCTTTTTAAAAATCTATTTGTAAGGAATTGTTGCAAGTGATTCTGTGAAATTGCCCCTGTTTTGCCGATGACAAGTCTTTTTTTCAGTTTTAGTCCATGATTTTTTCTACAGTAGAAAGAACCCTAGCTTTACCTTTAGCACAGAAAGCCGTCCAAAGATTGCATTTATT
>MU227419.1:1047407-1061930 GCA_018584345.1 Thuja plicata
CTCAAGACCAAATAAGCTGTTTGCACACCACAAATGAGCATTAGAAGCAACAAAAATGTCTTTAAACTCACCTTTTAGGGTTATGGACGCCAAATTTTCATTAAATTCACCATAAAATCCCGTTTTAAGTGAAAACGCATGTCAAATTCGCATGAAATTCGCACTAAATTCGATTTTTAAGGCGAAATTCGCCCGGGTTCGAACTTCATAAATCCGGGTTCGAATTTGGTATGGGAAAATCGAACCCTGCCAAGAAAAATGGAACCCACAGTCGAACCGGACCCGAATTTCGGACCGGTTCGAATTTGGCAGGGTCCGCTGGGGGCAGGGGCCGAACCCTGTATCTTAGTTAAATATGTTAATAATAATATTTTGTTTATTTCTCAATGATAATAAGATTTATATTATAATATAAGTTATCATATTGTAATGTAAGTATTATTATAAGGATAACTAATTATTAATAACATGCTTGTTAATTCAGACGACCTCTTAATAACATTTAATATAATAAGTTTAAATCTTTAATTAAAACTTATTTAATCATATATCGATTTTATTTGAATTTATAATATTTAATATTATTATGTATTAAACCCTTAATTAAAAAAAGAGACATTACAAGAGCTCAGAGTTTCTATTCATCCACGAATCTGCCTTTAGGATGTCCTCCCTATTCATGTCAGTTTCAAATATTAGCATGAAAAACCCTTTATGGAGAAAATTGAGAGAAGTGTTGGATTTCTAGTGTGTATCAAGTTATCAACCCAATTGTATAATTCTACTTTTGAGAATTTCCTTCCAATGAACTTTCCAAATATCACACTTTTTTCCAGCTCCATTGTGTTGCCATATAATATGCAGGATACATCAATGATAGTGTCCTTGGTGCAATCAGAATTAGCACACTGACTTTGCGTATTTTTTGCAATTTCCCTTTGAAATTGAATGTTACAACTTGATAATATCATATAATATATGGATATGTCAGACCAAAGAGTCAAATTGTTACAAAACCTGAAAACAGTAAAACTAGAAGTTTAAAAACAAAAAAAAAATTGTATCTTCCTAATCATCCTCATCAAAAGCGTCTAGATCAAAGTCGTTAGTTAATTCAGCTTAAAATTCATTTGAATGACAAGTAGTTGCAATGCCATTCCCACTAGCTGCATGAACATCATATGCAGAAGCCTTGTTGTCATCTATATTGACTTTGGCAAGCTCTAAAATATATGCGTCCAAGTTGACACACTCAAGGGCTATGTTGCCCCTTCCTTGTGGTCATCTTCCTTTTGGGATAGGAGGTGCAAGTTGGAATGGACATAGACCAAATGTTCTGCTTTTTTTTACAGCCAACAAATGTCGCTTAATTGAGTGAATAGAGGAATATGCATTCCAAATCTGCTTAACACAAGAACATGCAACTTATTGAAATTAGAGAGTCAATAAAACTGGAAAAAGTGAAAGAATGGTAAGAAATAAGAATGTTAAAATAAAAATTAGAAATGCTTACATGTGATAGAATTTTGATTGCAAGATGTTGGAGGAATAATAACTTTGCTCATGGAGGTTGATGGATGCACGAGCATCCGTCTTGTACTTATCTTGAGGAGCACAAATACTATAATCTCATTGTTTGATGAACCTACTAAATTCAGTCCTAACATTATCCACTGCTTTCAGATTTGAGAAGATTTCGCAAAATGTGTTTTTGTACCCATCACCAGCTTCATTGTTTTTATATGATGTTGTTCACTTAGGAAAATAAAGCATTTCCATGCCATAATATTTGGGCACTATGCATATGCAAGGGCATAGTCATTTTGTTCTAGTGGTCAAGAATGGATTTTTCCCCCTAGGAAAAGTGCTTCGTTGGGGTCATCATTCTTTTCTATTATGGACCATATTTTTTTCTATCATGGAGTCCATGCCATCATAGATTTCTTTCAAACACTGGATTTGTATCAATGAACTTGATCATACTCATGTTCTTAGTGAAACTCAAGACGTAGTCCACACGAGTCCACAACTCGTCATCTAGGAGGAATGATTTGACCTTTTGGGTCCTTTTTGAATTGACTACAACCATACACTCTATTGGTTGCTAATGACCATGCTGCTTAATACCTCTTGCATCTTCACAAGTCATCTCAAAACAAGTGTGTGCTGCAAAATGAGTCTCAACAACCTAATGTAATGTAAAAATTATTTAATAAGTTAATAACCTAAGTTACCATATTCGTCCCTGCAACCTCAAATTCGATTCGAATTCGTGTCAAATTCGCCAATGTTCTGAGTAATTCGGCTCAAATTCGTGAAACTGGACCCTGGACGAATTTTGCAGCATTTTGAACGAATTTGAAAAATAAAAAACGAACCCAAAACGAACTTGAAAAATCGAAAACAAACCCGGAATGAATTTCCACGAATTTGGACGAATTTAGGTCGAATTTCTGGGAATTTTGATTTTGTTTGACTTTCAACGCTTTTTAAAATTGTTTTTAATTCTTTTTTTTTGGTTTCACCCTAAAATGCATCGCATTTTAACATTTTTTGTATGCAGCGGTTTAGTATTACGTTTTTTGTATGCAGCGGTTTTGTATTATTAGCATAGTAATGTATGAACTTATTTGCTGCTGCATATGTTTACATATATATATATATATATATATATTTTTTTTTTTTTTATAAAAAATTTCTTGTACGGACGAACCCAAAACGAATCGAACCCAGCCCAAATTTTTTTTGGACGCATTTTGAACCCGCATACGAACCAGAATCCGAACTGGCAACTTAGTTAATAACAAATTAAATTTAAACAAGTAAATATGTCATTTAAATTAAATTTAAAATAAATATTTAAGTTCCATAAATTTACCTTCAATAATTCCAAATTGGAGAACGTCTTGAAGATGCCTTTTGACATATTATGATTTGTCATGGAACATTTGAGTCTCCTCAGCTTTGGTGTGTATATTTTTCACCCACTCTATCTAAGCGCCAATTTTTTGCATCAGTAAGTTGAGAGAGTAGACAATACATTGTTTCCAAAAAATGTGCTCATACCTTTTCTCAATCAAAGCATTTTCTATTGTGCCATTTTTTGCATTGTTCATTATGATTTGGATAACATTCTCAACACCGACCATATCTGTGGTTTCAATCAGGATTTCGGAAATGAAGTTTCTATCTTCACCTGCCCCTCACATTCAATTGCCTTTAGAAACATTGCTCCTTTAGGGGACATTGCAGTGACATTTATTAAAGGTTGATTTTACAATTTTCCCAACCATCGGAAATGGACATTCCTAATTCTACCCATGAATCCTTGATTGGTTTTAGTGATTTTTCTACATTTTTTTTCCTTTTGCCAATAAGGTGGCATCCAACTTCTCATACCTAGGACTTGTGTAACTAAAGGGTATTTGATTGATTGATGTCACCATTGCCTGCCAATATGCTGATCTCGCAAAATTGAAAAGAAGACCATTGGCAAAAATGCATGTGCAATGTTTTCGTCTGCTATGTCCCTTGCTTCAGTTTGAAATGCCTTCTAAATTGGGCCTCTTTTGTGCGAAAAAAAAGAGGGAACTTCTTCTTGGGTAGATAGTGTCTCCAAGAAAGGATGTGGGGCAGCCATTGTTGAAGAAGATGCTGCAGGTTGCTTCCCTAATCCTTTCTTAGCTCAAGGATGAGATCTTACTTTTGCTCATAGTGTCTCCAAGAAAGGATGTGGGGCAGCCATTGTTGAAGGAGATGCTGCAGGTTGCTTCCCTAATCCTTTCTTAGCTAAAGGACGAGGTCTTACTTTTGCTCTCTCATTCACAATATTAGCTTCATTTTGTTCTTATATATATTCCATAAATTGTTCTTTTGACAACCTCTTCTTGTTTGGCCCTTGATATACTTTAGTTCCTTGACTGGGGCATTGCACGAAGGTGAGCTTTCATTTAAGCATATGGGCTCTCTTATACTTGACCCCACAGTGACTACAATGGCATACACAAGCCCCACCTGCAAGTTCTTTAATCACTGTAATATAATTCTATAGGTGATCCTTTATCATGTTTGAATTGTTTACTTACTCGAGTCTCTAGGGGCCATTGAACTTGAACTTGCAGCCATTTTGAATAGATTGCTGTTATAAGAAAAATTAAAAAAAAGTGAAAATGAAACTCTTACAATACATATAAACATAATAAAAACAAAAAGCTATAATGAAGAAAACATATAGAATGTTTCTTAAAAAAATCCAATTTTTACTTTTTCAAAAAACTGAAAAAATCCTTCAAAAATTTGCTTTTCTTTAAAAAAATGAAAAGAAATTCACAAAATATTTACCTTTCATAAATATTCTTTGTGCAATTTAGTTCCTTAATGTAGCTCCTACGAGATGTCTTTTAATACTTTTGGAATCCTTCCCCTTTCAAAAAATCAGCTAGCTTCAAATGACAAAATGGAATGATATTTTGTTGTCTTTATGCTTTAAATTGTGAAAATGAATGTAATTTGTTACTTTAGGTTTCATATTCGTGTTCTAGGTTTTTTTTAGGTTTCAAAATGCTTATTTTTTTAAGTTAAAAAATATTAAAAAATGTGGGTTGGATGTTGGACACGATTAGGCATGGTTGGGAATGGTTGTACATGCATAGGGCGTGACCTTGCCTCATCGGGTACCTTGTGTATATGGTTCAAAATGCTTTTTTTTTTAAAATTTAAAAATGCTAAAAAAATACAAGTTGGGCATTGAATGTGATTCAGTGTTCTTTGGAATGCACGAGAATGGCTAGGGCACAACCTTGCCACCTTGGTTATCCTATGAGTACATCCTAGAATTACCCATTGGGTACTCGGGGGGAAGGGCTGGGTGTCTTGTGTCTGAACTGGAGCCTATTTGTGAGGTAGTTTTCATCTGGCCCTATACCAAGGACAAAATGGGACATGTCTGGTAACAGAAAAAATACTAATAATGAATTAGCAACTAAGTTACTGAATTGGCCTAAGACCTGGAGGATTTTGGTTATGACTTGTTACCAATTGGAATCAGTTTCAACTTGCTTGTGGATTCAACTAGGGTACATTTTTTCTGTCAGATTTGTTTGGGATTGTGCTTGTGCATACCCAACTGATTCCGACTGTCAAGATTCAAGATGATTTTGGGGCAATTCCAGGTAACAGATGTCATTTTCATTGCAGTAGATGTCTTCTTGTATACATTTTAGTCTTCCTGTTTAATTTTCTATAGACTAATGTAACATGAAAAAAAATGAATTTCTGGTTAAAACTAAATGCACATGTTCAATGAGTTATCCACATTTATGCCACATTAGACAGCATGTTTGGCACCCTGTTATAATTGTTTGATTGGTTGTGTGTTGTTGGGTGGGATATAACATGTTACTTTTGGTTGATTTTTGCCATTTTATGGCCAAACTGCATTGAATGAACAATTAAGCAAATCAGATTGTGGTTTGGCTATGCCAAATTTTTGCTTCCAAATTGTCTTCGATTGGTCATGTTTTCTGTACACATTTATGCCTACCTGCATGGCACTTTGAGATTTGATTATCCATGCTTAATGTTTTACTTTTAGCCATCGTTTTGTGATTCTCTCATTATTGCTTGAAGAAGCAATAAAAATGGGAGCATGTAAGTTTTGTCTTTCTATCTTTTTTGTGTTCTTATATATATATATAATGTTTCCTTATATTACCTCACTTTTTGTCTTTTTTTTTTCTCTTTTTCTTTATTGATTTTTTTATTTTTTTCATTTTTATTTAAATAAACGAACAAATGCTTATTTAATTTGCTATCAAATAGTATACTGTATTTTTAACATTTATGGTAGTTTTGTTTAGCATATGCATGATATGTTGTATTTTGAATTTAAATTCTTGTTTTTAGGCTGCAAATATGTATATATTTATGGTTTTTATATGTTTTTTGTATGGATGTTCCCAGAACATACCTGTGCCTGATTCCAATTTGGCAACTTAGATTAACAGGAGCATCCATGAATGGTATTGCCAATATACCAAAGCCACAAAATGTAAGAGTGGCTTGATTACGATGGAGTGACAAATAACAAAGCAGGAAAGTTCTATAAAATGATTCAAGAGCACAATGATGTTCAGATAATCCTAATGTGTAAACATACATGTTTGGACCTTGTGAGCCAATTTCTCAACTAATCAAAACAAGCTCACTTGATTATACCTCTAATTAAAGTAGTAATTACAGGTACTTAATCCACACTATGGTTTTGCATGACCCACCAACCACTTTCATCTTTACCTTTCATATGTGGTACATGTAGTCTGTAGATCAGATGTGATCCCTTAATATGGGTTCATAACATGTGTGGTGACATTTTAGTGCAGTAAAAAATGTAATCTTTACAAAATTGGAGGAAAGAATATGGTTATAACATGTTAAGCGCAACCTTCCTGCTTGATAATTTAACTACCGGCCTTTATTTTCTACTGGAAATTGTGCAGAGCCAAAAAAATCATATGGATCTCTCATATGTAGTGACTGTTTGCTGGTGCTTCTCTCCTGCAGGTAAAGATTATGGAAGATTCAAGGCCAATCGTTCAGAGGGTGGTCGACTCATTTTTGAATAAATTTTTCCCTTTGGGTTACCCTAACAGGTTAATTCCTGATTGAAACAACTGAGGATTATAAGTCATTTGTAAATTACCTTGCTTTTTCTGCTGATTTTCATGATCTTTGATGAAAATACAGTGTGGGAGAAGGATACTTGACATATTCAAAATTTCGAGCGCTGCAACACTTCTCAAGCGCAGCACTCTCTGTCCTATCGACTCAGGTTCATGAATAATGATTGTAGTTTATCCTCGATTAGCATTCATACTTTTGGCTTTGAAGGTGGTTCAAGATTACAGTTTTTGTGATTGAGCTTAGACACTTTGATTATGTTTTTTTAATTGTGGTTGTTTTTAAATTTGTTTGAATAGGCAACTAATACTATTGCCATTGTGCAGTCCTTACTGTTTGCTGCAGGTTTGCGACCAACTCCAGCACAGGCTACAGTTGTAAGCTGGGTATGATTAATCTCTCATAATACTTTGTGAAGAGAGTCTCTTGTGAGTAACTTACCTCAGATTAGTGGATAGGGAAATAACTATTGGAGGTATTTGTGCAGGTGTTGAAGGATGGGATGCAACATATGGGGAAACTTATCTGTAGTAACATGGGTGCCAGAATGGATTCTGAACCAAAGCGATGGAGGATCTTGGGTTTGTTCACCAAACATGTTTAGATTTAGTATAAAGATTTATTTTTTGGCTGGTGTTTCACAGCTAAGATCTTTTAGATGTTTTAACTTTTACTCAATGGAATGTTCTTTTAGGATTTATGTTGTAATCCCCTTTAGCTGGGTTAATTTCCTCTAAGTAAATGACAGGTGGAAATTAACTCTTTTGAATATTCATTGGGTTGCATATAGCAGGAAGGGAGTGCTTGCTTCAAAATAACTGCTAAACTATACATTATTCACCTAAACATGCTTTTCATTATAAAATTTGCAGATCTGCTACAATTTGCGCCTACCAATAGCATCTTATGAAGAAGAGGCCATGGCCTCATTCGCATCTGCTGACCTTTTTCAAAACTGAAACAGTCATCTTTCATGACCATTCATTTTATTGAAGGCACAATCTGCTCAAATCCAATGAATTGCAATTTAAACCACTGTTCTTGTGAAGAAATAAAATGGCCTTATCTGAAGATCGATTCGCCCCTAAAGACCTTTTATTTTCCATAAGAATTCGAGAATTACTGATGGCTCCTAAAGGAAAAAGCTTTGATATGTTAGTCATGGGGGGCCTATTTTGACCCAAAACCTTAAGGGCTTGGGTACTTGGGCAGCTGAAACCTGTGTTACTGGTTTTGCCTTGGGAAAGCCCTGGGTTGTGGTCCGGTTTAAACCCAATCTAGGGTTTGGGTCCAGTTTAAACCTAGTCCGGGGTTTGGGTCCGGTTCCCTGTGGGTTTGGATAGGGCTCTGCTCACAGATTGTGGGTCCGACCTGAAATGTCCCCTTTTTCGGGCACATTATTCCTGCTGCGTCGTTAGCCATTTCATCATGGTCTGGTGGGCTAACTAGCGCTTTATTTGGATCAGTGCGATATTTGGCCTAGATAATTCCAGTTTCAGGCCAATCAGAGCAGTTTCCACAGGGTTTCTGGATACTTACTATTTTTAGTAAGTCGGCAGAGTTCAATTTTCTTGGCATTTCAGTATTGGACTTGGAGCGTCTCGCTGAGAGCTTTTCGACAAGCTATTACACGTCATCTTCCGAGTTCATTTGGTCCTCCGTTTTAATGCCAAAAGATTCCATATTTTATTATTATGCCACTTTATGATTTAACGGTTATATTTATTTAAAGTGACTTAAAGTGGGAATATGAAAAGACAGAGAAGGGAAACTGAAGAGTCACAACTGCTGCTTTAAAAGAAAGATTGGAGACACATTTGAGACATGCTTAGTTTATAGATTTATTTCTCTTGGAGAATCTAGGAAGCTTCAACTTTCGATTCTGAAACCTGAGGACGAAAACCTTCAGGCTTTCCCGGTGGATTGGACGGAAACCCAGTTCATCTCGGGGTGGATTCACAACAGAGTTCACCATTGCATTTCCAGGTTCTTTTTGTTATTTGATATTCTGTTGCATATTGTAGCTCGGATTCAGATTGTGAGAAATCCCACTGTTATTGTATTGCTGTTGTATAATGCAATAATATTTGCTAAGGGTTTTCATGGAATATATTGCTGGTTATTGTTGTTGAATCATTGGTTTAAACTTTATTGCATGCATTTATTTGTTTAAGTCTGCATGAGATATATTTGTGGAAAATTTGGGAAAATACCGATTTGGGACATTTCAGTGGTATCAAAGCTGGTTTTCCTGCCAGCCCGTGGAGTTTATTCAGAAACATATTTACAAAAGGGTTTTTAGGAGTAAAGGAATTCAGTGGTATTGGATAAGCATTCTTAGTTCCATATTATAGCAAGCAAGAAAGGAGTCACATTTCAGAGTTACGTCTCTACATACTAAACAACCAGACAGCCTTCTCACTTAGCAAAAGAAACCAGAGATATAATATTCGTAAAGGTTACTATTAGCCCGGGAAACCATGATCTGTTGCTGAGTCAAGCCATGCGTTGATTATCGCGTAATAGAGGTTTAGTATTGATAACATGCTAAAGGTAATGCGTTATCAGTATTAGCTATGTGGAGGTGAAGAACCAAGAAATCAGACTCGCGCGGCCCGAGTTTGGCAATGTGGCTATAGTTTGAGTCCATAACCAACTTAGATGGCACTACGGGTCGGAGTGGTTGAAGAATTGGTGTAAGGGACTGCGTTGGTGGAAGGAGAACGTAGAGTTCTTAGCAACCGCACCACAAAACCACGACTACGGCCCATCACCTAGCGTGGAGTCCTCAGTGGCTCGCATTAGCAGAACGCGGACAAGTGAAGGTATCCAGCGGGAGCTCCTAGCTGCCGCGTTACCTTAACACACACCCAGGCTGATTGTACGCGACACCACCTAGGCTCGGTACTGAATCTGTACACCTCCCAGCTTACGCGCGGAATCAGGGTGTGAGTGGCATCGAGTTGCTGTGCAAGCGGACAACACTCTGGACAGTCAAACTCATAACGCACAAACCAATGTTCCCAGCTTATATGGCTCAAGTACCACGCGAAGTGTAGTAGACCATAATCACAATGCCATAGCAGCGGTTTATTAGCCAAGAACAGATATCTGGAAAACTGTGAGACTTCTTTGGGGAGAACGTTTAATAAATCCCGCAAACTACATATCTGGAAAATGCCATTCATATCTATCCAACACAAGTCTGGGCTCGGGGGTACAGAACTATGATTTCTATTGACGCTGAACGTCAAGTTGCATGAGAACTGCTGGTGTCAATGTGGAACTGCATTCTACGTGGACTAGACACGCGGAGAGGTAGCACGCGGATTAGGGAAGCCAGCGCTGGGAAAACGGTGGACAACATTAGTGAGTCCGACTTGTATGCCAGTCGGCTCCTGGGCATTTGATTGTGGGCCACGTCTCTGTGAGGCCGCTGCTGTTAAAGCAATCACGCGTAGACTCGGGGAAGTGTATGCTCCAGTCCAATCACGACTAGTTCAGATCCCACAATTCAAACATTATTGCAGACAAATTTTTATAACCAGCAGTTTCCTCTAGTAGCTTACGGGACTGCATAGTGGCACCCAACAAGGATACAATTGGTCTTGTAGACTGGGTTCAACATCACCAGGTGTATTAAGGTGCATGTTTTCTTGGTAGTGGAATTTCAATCTGTTCATTGTTCTTGGGAAAGCAATGTCTCCCCCTTGAGGTTTTGGTATAAAAACATATTCTCATTTGCACAAAACTAGAGGGGAACATAACGTTTCCAGAATTCAAAATTATTGAAGTTACAGTGAGAGCCATAATAGGTTGAGATCATTGCAGTGGTAGCCTTTCAGCACAACAGATTTGCGGAGCATTGACGTGCAATTGGAATTCAGAATCCAACTTGCAGAGATTATATTTTGAACTCATCTACATGAATTCAGGTTAATGTTTGGTTCATAATATTTTGGCTTGAAATATATCTTATTTTGAAATTATTTTTAAAGGGAACCAACAAACTTATCACAATATATAAGAAACTCAACTCCTCTATGTTTACAGGAGGCAAAAATACAAAGATTGTAATTGAGTTGATATAATACTATTCTCTATAAATTTTGTGTCATTTTGAAGAATTTGAGCAGTGTAAGTTTGGACATTCACCTGCAGAGACAAGTAGTTTCTAGCTAGGAAAGATGCATGGTTTGGAAAAAGTCTGGAAGGATCTTGTTAAGGTACAACAACAATTAGCCCAGATTTCACAACCCAATGAAAGAACATAAATACTTAGTATGTATGATGAGTATAACACACTTCCTCCACAGGTTCAGAGAGATTTAACCTTCTCTAGTTTCATGGACTTTCATCCAAAGCTTCAACACAAGACTTTAATGGCAAAGAAGCAGTGTCAGGGTTTGGCTCGGGATCTACTTGCACAAGATAGGTGTAGGAATTTATATGAAGAGTTTCCAGCTATCATTAATCAACCCATAAGTGAACAAAAAACTAAACCAGTTATTGAAGAAAATCCTTATGAGGTTGTCATTGAAGCAGGAGATTGCAAAACAAATATTGAATCAATGCATGAAGGAGAGGCTAAAGAAGAGGTAGCAAATCTAGAGGTTACATGATGGTTTACTAGAGAGGAGCAACCAACTTCCATTAATTCTCAGCCTTCACTTGCTCCAAGAAAAGGTGGAAAAGATATGGTTAAAGATTGTAACCACCAGTTGGATGCCTTTAGCAATTCATGTAATGAGGAATCGTGTGATTTCCTTTGCAACACCTCACTTATGTGTAATGCTGATTTGGATGACCAATCAGGTAATGCATTCCAAAATAACAATGATGAGAAGCATGCATTGAAGAGTCATCTGAAAGTCAAGGATGATGCCATTATTGCAGCTATTTACGCCATGATAACACTCCCAAAATTATTGAGGATCTTTGCAGAAAGGCTTAGATGGAAAAAGGGCAAAGTGGTTTAAGGATTGAATCTCATGTTGTTGATTTATAGGGGGTCAAAACAGCTTGTGAGGTTTGGAAATCAGAATATCTATGTTTACTTTCGGATCGCGACTACCTGTTACAGGTTGCTGAAAATTATGCTGAGCAGTTGAGGAAAAAGGATGACGAGGTTAATAAGCTCAACCAAGAGCTTAATGTTGCTCAGGAAATGTTGGAGCACACACATCTTGCTCTTCAGGAAGCAAGAAATCAGATTGTTGCCACTAGTCAGTACAGGGAACAAGACGACAAAGAAAGGTCTGAGTTCTTTCAGGAAGTAGTTCAGGAACTTGATAGCATACAACAGATCTATGACTTGGATAACTGTCCCAAAAGATCTTTGGATCATCCAGAGTTTCTTTATGAGTTAGATAACTTTCAGGCGGTTGACAATTCCTTGTTTGAGATGTATGATGATTTGACATTTGATAATCCCTTTTTTGAGCTAGATGAGGAAGGTATTTCCTATCTCCATGATGAGGATGAGGTTGATTGCAAGATTTGGGACCTAGGTTCAGTTACTAGCGATGAGTCTCGGTCATCGGATTGGAGTAACGAGGTGAGTTCAGTTGTTGAGCAGTTTGGTTTCTACATTAGCGGTTTAGGATGGGCAGTTGTGACTTATTGCATGATGGGTGATACGCTTTTCCTTGCATTACCTCTCACTGATGGAGAGATCTCTAGTATTGATGACATCCAGGAGACAGCTGCCTTGTCACATTTGACAGAGGGACATAATGCTGATTGCAAATCAACCTTGGATAGAGGCTTGGTTATCAGTATGACCAAAGGGTACCTAAGGGGAGAAGACAATGTTGGTGAGTATCCCTTGATTCATTCCCCTCTTCACATAGCTGGGACTCCACTACATTACCGTACCGATTCATCCAGTGCTTATGCGAATTCTATCATCACAGATTTTGAGCATGATTATGACGATTGGGTAGTCTATTCAGTATGGGATGGTTGAGCTTGGTATGACGACTGTGCTTGCTGGTGTGAATTTTTCACACAATGATGTGCATTGTATGACTCCGGGTATAGAGAGACAGTTATGGAATCCTAATGCTGATTCAGGATTTCCAAAGGAGTTGGTTAATGCATCATGTTATGGCCAAATTGTATGGGATGCATTCTGTTTTCCATTCAGCCCACCTACGGAGGACTTTCTATTCCGATTATTGCATAGGTGTGGGATGGGTGATTGGTTTGGTACGCTTCCCTTCTTGAAGGAGGAAGCCATGCCCTACAGTTTTGATGGTTTGCTTCTTCGGTGCAAATTCCAGTTTGGGCTACAGATTAGAGGGGCAGTGTTGTGGCAGTTGGACATTTTGGTCAATTCACTCATTATGGGCATGGATCGACAAGATATTTCAGTCAAGTGGGGAGATGGATGGCCCTTTTGTTTGTGGAATCCAGGAGGAACATTCTCACCGTTAGTAATGATTCATGGAGTTGACTGGTATGAGGTTAGGGTCCCCCTTCATTTGACCTTAGTGGTATTTGTGATTTCAGTTGGAGTGAGATTCTCAGTTGGATTGAGGATTTTCTCACAGATGATGGCAACACGAAGCAGGTTGATTCGACTGATCAGGCACTTGGGGTGATTTGGGATCCCGACATTAGTGTAATTAATACCTTGTTACTGTGTGGTATTGATGAGTGGCTTCACGAGTCTGGACGTGTTGTCTGTATCAGTTTGGCTCAACAGATTGGTAGAGCAACTTCTTTGAGGTTGGTATGGGATCCAGGCATTTTGGTCACAGTATGCAGATACCGATTGCTTGAGGGCAAGCAATCCTTGGAAAGGGTGGTTTTGTAATGTCCCCTTTTTCGGGCACATTATTCCTGCTGCGTCGTTAGCTATTTCATCATGGTTCGGTGGGCTAATCAATGCTTTATTTGGATCAGTGCGATATTTGGCCTAGATAATTCCAGTTTCAGGCCAATCAGAGCAGTTTCTGTAGGGTTTCTGGATACTTACTATTTTTAGTAAGTCGACAGAGTTCAATTTTCTTGGCATTTCAGTATTGGACTTGGAGCGTCTCGCCAAGAGCTTTCCGGAAAGCTATTACACGTAATCTTCCGAGTTCGTTTGGTCCTCCGTTTTAATGCCAGGAGATTCCATACTTTATTATTATGTCACTTTATGATTTAACGGTTATATTTATTTAAAGTGACTTAAAGTGCGAATATGAAAAGACAAAGAAGGGAAACTGAAGAGTCACAACTGCTGCTTTAAAAGAAAGAATGAAGACTCATTTGAGACATGCTTAGTTTATGGATTTATTTCTCTTGGAGAATCCAGGAAGCTTCAGCTCTCGATTCTGAAACCTGAGGACGAAAACCTTCAGGGTTTCTCGGTGGATTGGACAGAAACCCAATTCATCTCGGGGGTGGATTCACAACAGAGTTCACCATTGCATTTCCAGGTTCTTTTTGTTATTTGATATTCCGTTGCATATTGTAGCTTGGATTCAGATTGTGAGAAATCCCACTGTTATTGTATTGCTGTTGTATAATGCAATAATATTTGCTAAGGGTTTTCATGGAATATATTGCTGGTTATTGTTGTTGAATCATTGGTTTATTGCATGCATTTATTTGTTTAAATTTGCATGAGATATATGTCATGTCCCCATTTTGGCTGACATCGTTTGGCGTGCCGGATCAGTCTATCATGGGCTCTCGTAGACTGGTGGCGATGTGGAGAGAGTCATTTTGCAGATCAGTTGGTCATATTTGCTCTTGGAGAGTGGTAGTTTGAGCCTACATTCAGTCTGAGCCTACATTCAGTTGCAGTTGAGCCTACATTCAATTGCAGTTGAGCCTACATTCAGTTTATGT
>MU227419.1:1062331-1077042 GCA_018584345.1 Thuja plicata
GTTGCAAGTTTGGAGTTGGTACTCAGCCATCTCATTGGTACTTCATTGAGAATTTGTTGCAAGGGTTTGTTTGTGGTTGGAATAAGGGTTTGAATTCACCTCTTACATTGGTGAATTATTTTGGCAAGGGATTGAAGACAATTTGGCCCATTTTCAGATTTTCTATATCAGGGCCTGGAATCAGAATTTTGCTCATATCTCTCAAGATACTTGGAGATAATTTTTGTGCTTTGGAGAGGACCTTAGTACATCATTGGCAGTCAGGTTAATACCAATTTGGGGTTTCAAAACCCTGCATTTTATTTTCTGCAGGTGCCGTACATGTACAGCCTGGTACGACAGGGTTATCTGTGCACAGCTGGGGCAGTTTGTGATCTGTTTTGGCTTTCCTTGCACCGGTCTTCATCAGCATTCATATCAGGGTATAAGGAGCAGTTTCCAGGTGCATTACATGAGTTATTTGTTGATATTATTGAATGCCAAAAATTGCATGTAACAGTCATTGATATATAAGTCTGAAACAGTACTGTTCTTGTATCATTTTGTATTGGAGTCAGTCATTGTTGTGGTCTTGAAGTCATTGTAATGAAAGGTGCATTATAGGCTTTATTTTACCAAGTTTCTTGCTATGTAACAGTCCATATATATATATATATATATATTCTGGTAACAGTTACAGTAATCAGACATTGCTATTGGTTTGGTATAGCAAAAGAGTGCATTGATAGAACTTTGTGCATGTAAGAAGATTCATATATCTCATGCTTTAGCTCTTGTGTTGTAATCAGTCCATAAGTCAGCGTTTTTATTCAATAGTTGTAACAGTCATACATTGCAATCAGAATTGGAGAAATTCAGGATATGATGGCTCTGAGTGATATTTAGTATTTCATTGTTATTCATTTGCTACTTTCCTATATTGGTATTATTATCTCAATTGCATGCCAAGTGTTTGACGAATTGCCACAATTCAGATTTGGGGAATTTTAGTGATCCTACTGGTGAGGGTCATTACAATATATTTATGGAAAAATTGGGAAAATACCGGTTTGGGACATTTCACGACCTGAATGAACTCGACGAACTTGGGGAGAATTTTGTTTGTCAATGTGCCATTATGATTAATTTGGCATTTTTTTTTTTTTGACTAAAAAAATTTCTATACACCCCCCGTAAGCCTAAAATGTGACATAGAACATCTAAAAGGCAAAAGCAAACTCATCTTTCATATTGTGAATGAAAAACAAAAATATGTTCCTCCATTGCTGAACTTATATTCTTGCTTGCCATTGCACAAATAGAGTTGAAAATTGATCATTGAACACTCAAAGCTAGTTTTTGTGCTATTCCTATGGATTTGCAAGTGTTCGTTTGTTGTCAAGGAGATTGTAGAGGTAGATATCTTCAAAATAGGTAGGATTTTTTAAGTTTTCGGTTTGTTTTCATTCTTGCAAGTATTTATTAAACATGTTTATTTTATTAAAATAAATTATCTATCAAGTTGTTTCTATATATTTCTTGTTTCCAAATTTCATTTGTTTTACTTCTTCGAATGTGTTGTTTGTTGAACTTGTTGTCTTGACTCTTAGGTATTACAATTACAACTGTTTCTAGCTCTCTCAACCAACTTGTTGATGAGGGTTTCGCACACCACCGACACAAAATAGAATGCACCAAGTGTATCCTACTCTCTCTTGAACAAGGAACTCTCAAATGGTGTTAGGACTAATCAAATGAGATATCCCCAAGGTTCCAATGGTTAGGTCTTGACTGTGTGCGGATAGACTCAGTGGATATGATGTGATTTGCTGGATTCACAAGGGGACTTACACAAATTTTCCTGGAATATGGAGGCAATTCTCTCTCTCACTATGGATGATTCTATCTAATCTAGCTTGTCTGCTTCAAAAGAAATAGCAAAAGGGTTTAGGATCCAAAGAGACTAAACTAAGTGTTCACAATGACAATGATAGTGATGGGTGATGCTTCAGATAGATGGATTCGACCAAAACTGATTTATGCTTAACCACACCTCTCACAATGCTGCAGAAATAGTACAATCTTCTAAGGAGGGAAGGGATTGTCAAATTGCAAACATGCATTCAAATACCCAAGATTGGCTCACAGTTGGTGGTTCTTCCATGACGAAACATACACAAACCTCTTGTGATCAAAATTTTGCACAAGTAAATTTTATGAAATATTATCTTTAATCTTTTAAGTTTATTTATATTTTAATTTTATAATTTAAAGTTTGTAAATCTCGACTCTGTAATTTTGTCTTAATAGGTTGCTAGTTCATCTGCATTTGAGAGGAATTGGAGCACACACTCCTCCATCCACTCAATAAAGTGCAACCAACTACACTTGAAAAAGGCAAGAGGACTTGGTGTATGTGCATTTAAACTTGCGGCTCTTTACACACAAACAAAGTGGCTACAAAGAAAGGGAGACAAGGAAGTCGGATATTAAGCCAGAGCATACTGTTTGAGATGCTTCCATTGCCCACTTTGTTGCACTTGATGTTGATAATGACTATGAGATTGCTAGTTCATTTGCATCTGAGAGCAATTGGAGCACATACTCCATCCACTCAATAAAGCGCAATATACCACATTCAAAAAAGGCAGAGGAATTGGTGTATTTGCATTTAAACTTGTGGCTCCTTACATAGAAACAAAGTGGCTACAAAAAAGGGGAGACAAGGGAGTGGGATATCAAGCTAGAGCATATTGACTTGGATGCTTCCATTACCCACTTTGCTGCACTTAACGTTGATGATGACTATGAGCCACCAAGTGAGTGTGAGTGTGCTATTGCCATTGCTATTGGTAGTGGTGGTGGTAGTGCTAGTGTTTGTGACACTATTTTTGGTTCTTCTAATTTTCTGCAACTTAGATCATCTAATGTGGATAATGATGATGATATTTTTGATGACCCACATGATATTTGATCAATGATTGTTGATTGTTGACACTTGACATCATTATTTTTTAACTTTAAAGTTTAATTTATGTCATGATTTTTTAGTTTGACTAATATTGGACTACTTATATGGTGGCATATTTTGCTATGTTATGTGACTATTAATGTGGTGGTGTATTTTGAACTTAATTACTGCTGCAAAATGTATATATTTATGATTTTATATTTTTTTTCATTTTGTATTGACGAACCCATGACCAAACCTGTAAATAGAATCATCAAACATAAACCCAAGCCCAAACAAGAACTGGTAACTTAGGCTGCAACCTTCAGTATCCTTGAATCTGGATAAAAGGAGGCCATCTTTCAAGGAGCCCATGGTTCATGAATAAATCTGGTCTGCTTACAAAACTTTGACCCTTTGCTTTCAATCCCACCAATGATCTCCCAAGATCATTCTTCGCCTCGGTTTGCCTTCCTCTCTTGCCAAGTGAATTCTGGGTGTTCCCTAAAGCACATTGGGCCATAAGCTTCTCAGAGAACATAGGGTTTGTACTACCCTCCTTTATAGAGAGTATTCTAAGGCGAGTATATTGATGAGGACATTGGACCAACTTGGCTAAGGATGGGCGGACTGATATCAGACATTGGTTACCCATCAATTTTATAATTCAATAGGATAGATTAGCAGCCTATGATAAGGGCAGATCAACACTCCAATCATTGGAGTATTTTGGGCATCACACCCTACAACCTATCACAAGTTTGGATAACTTCAATAATTCAATTACTAAGCCAAGAGCATTGAAATTCTTTGACAACTCCCTCTCACAAGTAGCATTACACTCCATAGACGTAGGAAATTTTAGTCAACTTGGCTCTAATACCTTGTTAAATTTTCAGATAATGGAAGTAGATTACACAACCAAAAAATTAACCCTAATTATAAAGTATGTTTTGCCCCTTTCTAATATTGTTATAAGCTTTTGAATTTTTTGTGCGTTCCCTTTCTATGCGATAACAAAACATAAAAAAAAATATCGAATAACAGTAATGCAATATCAACATTTAATACTCGAACCCTTAAACACTTAAAATTTCATTATTTTTGCAGTGATTTGGCACTTATAAAATATTGATATGAATAACAATATTCGAGGGATATGAAGAGAAATATTCAATCAAACCTATTGATGGGTGTTTTGTGATACTTCTCAACACATAATAAAATACTAAGTATCCTATCCTCTCTTGAACAAGGAAACTATACAAGTTGAACAATGTTGAATTGTGTGATGAAGTAAAGCAACCCCAAGGTTTACAATGCATACTTGTGCCTTTACGTTGGATACAACTCAATTGAAATGATGTGATCTGCTTGGTTCTCGCAAAGTAGCTTACATTATTCTTTAAGGGTTCTATCAACTTTTATTTGAAATGATGAATTTTGCAATGGAGTTCTTCAACTAATCCTAACAAGAGCTTTGAAATAAAATGCAAAAGGTAATGAGTTTAGAAATCTAATCTATTTCTATAATGCAAGAGAATATCGATGACTTAGTGAAACCAAACCAATCTTTACTTCGCCAAAAGAAACAACTACGTGCAAAGATGGTGCAATCTTCCAAGGTTATGCAATGATTTTCAGATCACTTATAAACATCAAAACCATAAAGTATATGAATCAATGGGCATGAAGCAATTGAAGTTATGCTTTGAAATGAGTTTAGACTAACCATACACTACAACTTGCAATCAATAAACTACAAATGGTATGAACACAGATGCTTCACCATTGATCAACAACAATGTCTTTCATTCAACTATTCAACATAAACAAATTCTAAATTAATTGAGAAGTAGGAAACTATGCCAACACTCCAAAGTTCTAAACTGACACAAGTATTCACCAAGCTTCCGTGAATTTGTATTTCTTCTGGCAATATCTCAACAACAATTTCACAATATGTTTCTCCTCCCTTACAAATAAAATGGGCAAGCCTTTATATAAACCTCTCAACTACAACCAAGGACTTAGATTGATTCAAGATCAACGACTGAGATAATTCAAAAAAACCCTAATTAGGGCTTGCTATAACTACCACCTACACATTAAATGCTAGCCAATGAAAAATAGAACATCCTTTATGAGCAAATAGGAAAATTCCAAGCCACATAGGATCATAACAAACTATCTTCTAGAAGGATGTGCCCCTTATCCTTTGCTTTGTTGGCAAATTCAACAAACTTGGACATGATGATGTTAAATTCCTCCATTGGTACACTTGGTGTAGCTTCCACCTTGTATTCAATAACTGCCAAATCAGTTGTACATGTGGCAAAAACTTTCTCCCATTCAGGTCCTCTTTCTTGACAAGTATTTTTTGAAGGTTATGAATGAAGCAACATCATCGAAATGGTTTTCCAAAATGGAATCTGTAGCCTTCATCTTTTCTCTCAATTGTTCCACATTCACATCTATATCATCACTCACCTTTTGTTTAAACATTACTTCCACTAAAACAAGGATTTCAGCCTGAATATCCTTGACCAATTCTTTCAACTCTACAATCATTAATTACTTCCTCATGGATTTATTTCGTCATTACCAATGCACAATACCAGTAGTGAAAGTCAATTGCTTGATTTGCGTCCATCACATTTCCTTTCACTAAGGTTTGCTTAAGGATATCCATCAACATGTACAAGCATGGAATAGCCTTTTCCTTAATAGGATGGAATTCTTCACACAATGTAAGTAGGACTTGAATCCTATCTTGAATGGAAACAACTCTTTCATAAATTTGCACCAATTCCACAATGAACTCATTTTCTTTATCAAAAACATCCCCAATCCACTTCTTTGCTGCTTGTGTTATCAACTTCATTCCTTCCAAATCCTCAATTGATTCTCTCGAAAGTGTTACAGGAAGCACAAATGTCTATTCAGCTTGTTGAATTGGATTCATCAAATGTTGAATATAATCTCCCAATTGCTTACTTTTTCCTTAGCTGATTCTTCTTTTTTTCTTTTCTCAATCTTTCCTTGATCATTTTTACAGAGTCATCCTATTCCTCAAGGTCTTGTTCCTTTGTAGTTGGTCCCAAATCAACAGTCACAACTTCATACTCTCCTGGAGTGATGTCTTCCTTTGCCTTGTCAACTTTTGGAATTGCAACTTGCATGATGCAAGATCTTGAATTTTTTTTGTAATTTTAGAATAATTTTTTGCTTGCTTCTTTTCCATAGCCCTACCAATCCTTCCCAGAAAATCTTCCAAGTCATTAGCCGGATTACTTTCTATTATGCCCTTCAACCTGTTCTTGAGCCATTCTGGAGCGGTATATTGCTCAACATCTTCATTTTGCTCTTCATTTCCTTGTGGTCCATGAGGTGCTAGTACGATTTCTTCACTAATATTTACATTTGGAAAACTGATGTCACATCTTCAAGGACTTCTTCAATGGGAATTGTTTCTTGTTCTTCATGAAGAAGAACTGCATTTTGAGAAGGATTTGTCTCTTGACTTGGTTGTTGGATCTAAGATTTATTTGCACTTCGATCTTCTAAGACTCTTGAATCTATTCCAATTTCTTTTGGTGTTTCATTCTTGAAATATTAATTGCATGCATGCAATGATGAATACACAAGGTATAAATAACAAACTACAAGATGGTTTAGAAACCGTTAAGTGAAGCTAGAAAAAGCAACCATCTTCTAATAAAAGAAGCCTAAAAGTGAAAATAACTATGAAAGTGATCATTAATAGAACAAGTAAGAAATAGTAAAAATAACATACTAAATATAATTAAATATTTTAATAACCTCCCTTAATGGTCATTCTATCAACTACACCAAGTTGCCCCCTAAACTTGACAAACTTTTCCAGACTGAGAGACTTGGTGAGGATATTTGCAGTCTGGTCCTTAGTTGGAACATACTGCAACATCACTCATCCATCTTTGACAAGCTTGCAGATGAAATGATAATGAAGGTCGACATGCTTGGCTCGTTCATACAGGACTGGATTTTTGGCAAATTTCAACACACCTTGATTATCATACAACAAGGGAGTAGGTCTTGTTTGTGACATGTGCATGTCAACAAGCATCCTTCGAAGCCAAACTGCCTCAAAAGCTGCCTTAACAATTCCCTGATATTCTGGTTCGGTTGAGGAAAGAGCTACTGCTTGTTGCTTCTTGCTGGTCCATGTGACTGCACTTGTACCCAAACTGAAAACATGCCCAAAAGTAGACTTTTTGTGATCAACACAACTTGCCTAGTCTGAGTCAGTAAAACCATCGAGCCTAGGATCTTTGCTTCTGCTGTACAAAATGCCAAAGTCAAGAGTGACCTTCACATATCTGAGCACATGCTTCGTTGCAACCTATTGTTTAGTTTTTGGGGCTAACATGAAGGGAAAGATGCAGCTCACGGGATAATTGATGTTAGGTCTAGTGGTGGTGAGATAGATGAGGCTGCCCACTAGTTGCTTGAACGCTGATTTGTCCAACACTAGTGAATCCGATTTGGCTGATAGTTTCAGCCCTTTCTCCATAGGTGTAGATGCAAGTTTGTGATCCTGCAACCGAAATTTATCCAACAGACTCTTGGCATACTTTGATTGAGAAATGAATATGTGGCTATTTGTTTGCCAAATCTCTACACCGAGACAATAATGGAGAAGTCCCAAATCTGTCATATTAGAAGTCTAGCACAAATTTTGTTTGACCTGCTCGATCAAATGTGTTGTACTACTAGTGATGATCAGATCATCAACATAGATGACAAGAAGAAGAATCTCACCGCTAGCATTCTTGACATACAGATTAGGATCAAAAGGGCTCCGCTTAAATTTTTGGTCAATCAAATACTTATCAATCTTGATGTACCATGCACAAGGAGCTTTTTTGACGCCATAGAGTGCTTTCACTAGTTTGCGTACTTGGTGTTCTTTACCTACAACCTTGAATCTTGGAGGCTGCGTCATGTAGACTTCTTGCAAATCAACATTGAGGAATGCTCTCTTAACATCCATTTGATGGACTTTCCATCCAAATTGAGCTGAAAGAGCAAGGACAAGTTGAATGGTGCTCATTTTGGCCATGGGAGCAAATGTCTCCTCATAGTACATGCCCTCCTTCTGTGAAAACCCTTTAGCTACTAACCGAGCCTTATACTTATCAAGAGTTCCATCAACCTTATACTTGACTTTACGCACCCATTTGTAGCCATTGGGCTTCTTCCTTGGTGGAAGATCGGATAGGACCCAAGTGTTGTTTGTCAAAAGACTACGAAGTTCAACTGCCATATCCTGTTCCCACTTAGATACACCTTTAGCCTCTGAATATGTTTGAGGTTCATAAATACTGTGAATGTTGGCCATAAGAGCAAATTTAATTGTGTCATGTTGCCTGCTCTTATTCCTTGTTGATCTACCCTTAAGAAGTTCATCATCATGAAGAGCACAAATGGTCTTAGCCCGCCACTTAGGCCGGAGAGTAGAAGAACCAACATCCACTACAGGAGGAAAAACAAACTTGGGATTTTTGGAGCAAACTCATTTGGATGCAGATCTTGATTGTCCTGAGGAAAGTTAGGTGGCAGAATGTCATGCTTGGGAGACTCCACAACTGTAGAGTCATTTGAATCCCTTCCATCAGGTGAGTCAAATGGAAGTCAAACACCCAAATCCTTAGTCTTAGAGCTCAAAACACGAGAAGAAAGCTGAAAAGGCCCTTGTTCTTCATCAACCACCACATCTCGACTCAATATGAGACGATCAATGTCAACATCAATCAACCAATAAGCCTTATGGTTATCACTGTGGCCTGTGAACATTAATTTTTGACTCTTGGAATCCAGTTTGGTGCACTTGGCATCTGGAATCCAAACATAAGCTTTAGAGCAAAAAACCTTTAGATGACTGATTTTGGGCTTTCGTCCAAACCAAGCTTCTTTTGGGGTCATCTTCTTTAATGGCCTGTGTGGGAGACATATTTAGAAGATAAACTATAGGATAGACTACTTCCTCCCAAAACTTCTTTGGAACGTTTCTATGCTCTAACATAGATCAAGCCATCTCAGTGACTGTACTGTTCTTGCGCTCAAAAACACCGTTCTGCTGAGGGGTGTAAGGTGTGGTAAGTTGATGCTTAATGCCATGTGATGTTTAGAAGTTGGAGAAATCAAAAGAACAAAATTTGCTGCTATTGTCGGATTTAAGAGTGACTATATGACAACCTGACTCGTTTTCTACGAAGGCCTTAAACTTTTGAAACATGTTGAACACCTTTGATTTATGCATAAGAAAATACACTCACATTGTTCTGCTGAAATCATCAACAAATAACAAAAAATACCTGCACTTAGTGACTCATAGAGTGTTCATGGGTCCACAGATATTGGCATGAACCAATTGCAAGACCTTGGATCCCCTCCAAGCGTCACCATTTGAAGATGGAGTCCAATGTTTCTTTTTAGTCTGACAAGCTCTGCAAACTCCATGATTCTGAGTCTAAATCCCAGGTAACCCAACAACTAGACCCTCTTGAACTAATTGAGAGAGTGAATATTCAGGTGCCCATAGCAGTGATGCCAAAGATTGCTGATTGAAGTACTTCTAGCTGCCATGGCCTACTCCTGAGAGTCACTTGTATCAACAAGTTTATAAAGTCCATGATCCTCAAGACCAACAACGATTGTAGTGCGAAACTCCCTTTCAATAATACTGCCCTTGTGCGAATTAAAGACGACATCCAACTGTGGAGAATGATCCATAATCTGACTGGCTGACAATAGATTGAGCTCCATACCTTGCACAATGTATACATTGAGAAATATCAAATTTCTTCCTCTAGATGAAATTTGAAACTTGCCCTTTCCGACAACAACATACTCTTCATCTCCTCCAAAGATTACTGAATCTGTGAAAGGCGTAAACTCTGTGAATCAATCCTGATGATGTGTGAAATGCTGAGAGGCACCAGAGTCAATGTACTAGACAAATGATTTATCATAATCAGATGGGCGTGTGGCCAAGAACGCATAGGAGGCAGACTCCTAATTAGAATGCGTAGCAACATGGGCCTTTTGCTGAGACCCTCCTTGTTGAGATTGGTCGAACGCCAATCGTTTCTTGCAATCTTTCTTCATATGGCCAAACTTGTGATAATAGTTGCACTTGACACTTTTCTTCTAGGAAGAATCTTGAGGTTGACCTTGTCCTTTCTGTTGGAAGGAATGGGGTTTACCTTTATTTTGATTCGAGACTTTGGCTGTGAAGGCCACCTGTTTAGTAAAGGAAGAAGTAACACTACTTCCAAACTGTTGCTTCCATCTATTCTGTTGCAAATGCTTGTTGCAGAGATCAGGAAACTTTAGATCAACATTAGTAGAAGTGATATTGAGTGTCAATGAAATGCTTGTAGGATTGGGGCAGGCTTTTCAACATGATCACTACCATATTTCCTTCCTCTATCTTGCGACCAATAGCCTCTAGCTAGTCACGGATGTCCTTGATTTTCGTAAGATGTGCTTGGGCCCTAGAGAGACATTTTCTCATCCTTCATGATAGAAATCAACATATTCTTCAGAAAGAAAGCTAGACTCTTGTTGGATGTTTCATGAAGATCCTTCAAGCGTGCCCAAATCTCTTCATCCGTTTTGCTAGAAGGCAACTGAGGGAGCTGATCATCAGTAACAAAAAATTTGAGAAACATCATAGATGGAAAACTCGCCAAGACCAAAAACTCACTAAGACCTGAAAAAAAACTCGGGAAAAACTTGGCCAGTTCTCGGCAAAAACTCGGCAAAAAACTCAGGAACTTAAAAAATTATTTAAATTTAATTAGAAATGCATTTTTTTTGCAAAATTTAATGAGAAGATGCATCTAATCAGTCAATAAATGAGAACACAAAATAAACAAGTTGAGTCTAGATATATTTAAATGCAAAATGGGTACAAAATCGCATTCTCATGAGGAATGGTGATGGCTGGAAGCCTGGAAGCAAAATAGTAAATAGTTTTTGTAAAACTAAAAGTAGATATATCATTACAACTATATCTTCCTCGTCCCAACTCTAGTAAAAACTAAGGGAGAGGTAGAACTAGAGGGTCTAGTCCTAGAAGTCTGCACCTTTAGAACAAGTGCCTATATATCCAGATGGGCATGGTTCTAGTTATCAAGGGTTTGGAAGAGTAATTCTCCACTTCAAATCTACTTCAAATCTGCTTCAAATCGATGGAAATCAGTTAGCAAGGGTTTGGAAACATATTTTTCCCCCTCTCAACAAAATAGAAGTGAACAAATGGCAAATAAAAATGACTGTGGGCCGTTTTTTTTCTTTAAACGCTAGAAGTTGATGCCAGCTGAGTTTTTCCCAAAAAATCTGTGATTTTTTATGGCGAGTAAAAGTGGGAAAAACTCGTAGAGCCCAAAAACTCTGCGAGTTTTTGCAACTCGCCGAGTACTCTGCGAGTTCGCAATCTATGATAAGCATCACGACTTCTCGATTGCGCTCATCAAATTTGTCTTGGCTTGTTTTGGCTGTTGTAGGACAAGTTTCCGTACCTAGAACGATCAGATCAAGTTATTGATATTCAAATATTGTCATCATGCACTGCTTCCATGTGTTGTAGTTACGACCATTGAACTTCTGACTGTGTTCCAACTTTGTTGGTCAAAGACGCCATCATGATTACCGAGATCGAATTGGTCAACCTTGTGAAGGCACAAAAATTGAGGTAGAAGCTATTGATTAGCCGACACAAATCCCAAAAAAATGCAGAGGCACAAATCCCGAGATGTAGAAAATCAACACAAAACCCTAGAGCGAATTGCAGAAAATTCCTTTTTTTTTGGAAAAAAAGTTAAACCCTAGATACAGAATCCCGAACTATGCTCGAAGATGCCCAAAAAAATCGCGCACTCTAGGAAACCCTAAACGAGTTTAAAAAAATCGCAAACCCTAAAATTGTGTTGGTCATGTCAAGATAAACACCCAAAAACAAACATGATTTTTTTTGTGTGGCGCTAAAAACCCTTGCAGAGAAAATGTGAAGCCCTTTGAATAGACGCAGGGCTGAGAAATAGCATGGGCCATTACGTGTTCTGAAAAATGCGATGGAAAAAAAGATTGCGCAATATTGAAAAAGAAAACGTGACTAAACTCGCATCCAGGGTGTCGTTGAATCACATACACATTTCAGGAAAAAATGTGGGTAAAGCTGTGTGAAAATCACGACAAAATATGTCATGTGTGTTGGCACAGACACGTGAGAATCACAATGAAATATGTCGTGCGTGGGCACAGACGAATCACGATCTCAAAACAAAACCCCACGAGTTTAAAACCAGATCACGTGGATAATAGAAACCTTTCGATGGATTTAAAAAAAATAAAAAAATGACTGCTTGCAAAGACCAACAATTTTCAGCAAACCCTGAAAAAATGCTGTTCTAATACCATGAAAAATTAATTGCATGCATGTATTGATGAATACACAAGGTATAAATAACAAATTAGAAGACAATTTAGAAACTGTTAACCAAAGCTTCAAACTGAAGCTAAAAATAGCAACTATGTTTTCTAATAAAAGAAGTCTAAAAATAAACGAAAATGACCATTAATAGAACAACTAAGACATACTAAAAATAACAGACTAAATATAGTTAAATATTCTAATAATTCTCTGCAACTGATGTTACATTCCTTTGCACTGATGAAGTACTAGTTGTTGAATGAGTCATGCCCGCTTTTTGCCTTTTCTCTGGTGGTTCTTCACTTGGAACTACTTTTCTTTTTGTCTTCCTTGCTTGTGAAGTCTCGGCTTTATCTTCCCCTTTCTTGTTGCCTCCACTTTCTGACCTACTTCTCTCTCTTTCAGTACTGATTTCCTGTTGCTATCCTGATGATTCATCCTTACAGGATTGTGACTTTACATCTTTAATCAACTCATAAGTCAAGGGAATATTTGCCTCTTTCAATATATTGACTTGTTCATCTATCCATTCTTGTGTATATGCTATAACTGGTCTCATCAATGTGTTCAAGTCTGCTAGTTCTAGTACGGTTCAGTTAGAGGTAGGAAGAGATTTATCCTTTTCTTTTTCAAAATGATTTTGAACACAATCTCCATTGTCTTCAACTTGATCCGATATAGAGAATAACTGATAAGCTCTAATCGTCAACACTGATAATCTCAACCACATCCTCATTCTAACTTCAAAGTCATCTATAGCATTTTCCCAATAATCTTCAAGATATATTATGCCTGTACTTCCTCCCCAAAGCATGCCTGATTTTACGATAAGGATCAAAGTTCATTCTTGATGAATATGTCACAGGAGAAAAAATTTGCAATTCCACCTTGGATGCCTTAGCTGTTTGCATTGAAGGACAAGTCTGAATTGAATTTCTAAGAATAACTGGAAAAGATATCCCGGGCTATTGCTTGTTCTTTTTGATTTTATCATACACTGACAATTGTCTTGTAACTTATAGCAATACCATCTCGTTGGTTGGAAATTTGGGAAGTCTGTATGGACTAGATGTAAATCCTTGCAATCTTATGTAGGTAAATTGAGGAAATTGAATGAACCACAAACCGTATTTCCTCAGCAACTTCTTAGCTGCGTGTGACAATCTCTGATAGGTGCCTCTTTGTAGAATTCTGAAAATGTACATTGGGAAGACATCATTTACCCTTCTAGAATGAGTGTTATAATGAAGATGCAGTTAAGGATAACATTCAGATACTTTGAGTTGTCCCTTTTCATTCCCAATTGACCCCTTTCATGTCAATCCTTTGTATCTATATCGTCTTGCCAACATGTAAACAATTTATGAACATGTAGAAGGATAGAGAACGCTCCAAGTTCTTTAATTGATTATCCAAGTTGTTCCCATTACTCAGTTCAACAAGATGACAAGGTCTCCATATTCTTGCTTGAATTCGGATTTGTAAAGTTTTTTTCGCATCTTCAAAATGTGTTTCCCTGGTTGCAACATCCATGCTCATTGACAATATTCAAACATGTGTCAGATCCATTATTGTATATTTTCAAAGCCTCCTCCTTTGTCTTATAAACTGTGGAGTTGTAATTTGGAATATTGAATGCCTCAATGATAGCCTCTTCCGAGAGATAAGCCAGGACTCTTCCATAATGAGCTACCACTTGTCTTTCCTTAGGATTGTAATGTCTAGTGCACTCCACCATCAACTTGGCACATTGCACTGCAGGGGGAAAACCGGCTGCGTGCACAATCCCATTTCACACCATTCTTCTTGCAAATTTGGATGTATTGTACTTGTACATTTGTTCTTTGAATTCATCTATATTGACATGTCCCAAGTTAGTGTCTCCATTTTGGAACGATCTTGGATTCCAGAAGTGTCAACTTGAAATCATACTTCATTTGAGCTTGTCTTGAAACTCCTCCAGCTCTGGCCCTTGACATCTACTTCTGCAAAAAGAAAATCATAAATGAATAGATGTTTCAAGTATTTGCATTTATAACTTTCACTTAGAAGTTTGAAAGAATTTAGCTTGGAATTCAAAATATGAGAACACTCTAAAATTTCTTTGAGATAACCTGTAAAAAATCTTTTACAATCTTATTGAAATTGTTAATGTTTGTAGCTTCAGTTGTTTGATCATTAGAATATATATAATACATGTTGATTAATAATAATATAATATATATGTTATATTATTATTAATCATATGAAATTTAATATTCAATATTAAATTATTATATTATTCTTAATTAATAATTGATT
>MU227419.1:1095554-1117532 GCA_018584345.1 Thuja plicata
GTCCACCCCAAATTATTAAATGGGGGTTTGGGGGCCGAGCCCCCAAGACGGGGTCTAGGGGCAGCGCCCCTTGTGCGTTCCCTGTTGCAGTACAGGGCGGGGTCGAGGGGCAGCGCCCCCGAAAGCTCAACCGACTTTAATTATTTTATAAAGGCATCGAGAGTTATTTTTCACCTGGCCCAAGTTCGGCGATTTCAAAAATTTGGGGTGGAAACCTATTTGGACACCACAAATGAGAATTAGAAGTAAAAAAAAGCCTTTAGACTCACCTTTTTAGGGTTGTGGACGCCAAATTTTTATAAATTGCGTCATAAAAAAACGTTTTTACTCAAACCGTGACCAAAATTCGTCCAAAATTCCCATGAAATTCGATTTTTTAAGTGAAATTCGCCTGAGTTCGAAACCTGGCAACCCGGGTTCGAATTTGGTCCAAAAAAATCGAACTCTGCCCAGAAATCCCAGACCCACAAGCGAACTGGACCCGAATCCCTAATTGGTTCGAATTTTTCCGGGTCCAGGGGGTCCAGGGGCGAACCCGGTTAATCGAATCACTCAATTTGAAGGCGTTTAGAGACCTTATTCAACACCTTGCTATCTTGAGATCGAGTGTGAACCTGAGCTGAAAAAGATTGAGCAACGTTTTGAGCTATCCATCAAATTTCACGAGAAACCCTAGTTCGGATTAAAAGGTATTTATGTTTGTAGAATCTTATCAATCTCATCAAAGAGTCATGGATATTCCACAGATTGTTAATGCTCTTGAGAAGCCCATTATGAATTCAAATTGCACCCATATAAATCCATGGAAGATCCTGAAGGCGCATTTTCTCATGTGCCCGATGGAGTGTTACATGTTGAAGATGTACGTGCATATATTCATCGCAAACTAGAAGAACTTGGTGATTATGAGATATACGATCAGTATGGATCTTTGTGCTCAAATGGAGTTTTGAAGGATGAATTTCAGAAGGTGAAACAGATTAACCTAGCACACTACAAGAACGTAGTCACGTTTACTGACCCGGAGTGGATAAAAATAGTTCCAAGCAGAATTCATGATCAATTCTTTTGGTTGGGCGATCAACTGGTAAAGATTACTAAGGAACTGATTCATAGGGTAACTGGATTCAATGCTATTGAAGAAATACCAGCACTGAAATCGACCAAGCAGAAGGTTATGGAACAATTGGCAAAATCACGATGAGAAAAAGAACTATGACTGTGAATGATATCATTAAACCTGACGTTAAGTTCGCTTCAATGATATTGGGCTATAAAGTTTATCAAAGCAGTAGAATGAATTCCATTTTGACAACCATCATACATATAGCTTACAGGATGATAGTGGAAGGTGTACAGTTTGACATATGTGAAATCATGAGGAAGCAGCTACTAGAGAACCTGGAGAAAATAAAAAAGGATAAATCACAGATATTTAAGTATGGCTCTCTGATTGTACACATGTTTCTCTATTTGATGAATTTCTTTCCTTGAATTATGAATGTAACTTGGCAGGAGATATTCCCGTGGCACTACAAATTTCTAATATGTACCTGAATCAGAAGAAGGGTGATGTTGATACCTTAATATCATGTCATTTCAAAATGTTTCAGAAGAAGATAAAAGAATAAGGGAGTCACTTATATCCAAAATGTGTCCAGGAATTAGCAATGATGAAGGGAAAGATTTACTTGAAGAAGCAAAGAGGAGGCTCTTGACAAAGAAAAGAATAAACATGTTGATGGATGGAAAGATAGATGAAATTATTACAGAAACTGATGATATTATCAACAAAATGCTAATAGATGTTAGACATGATTTACGGAAGAGAAAAGAGCCTAGAACCAAGAGGAAAGAGGATAAACTGTTCATTAAGGAACCTGATGTATTTATTGGTGGTGTGTCGATTACTCTTGATGTAATGTCCCCATTTTTAGCAGGGTCATTGAATGGATGGTGCCAAATCATTATTGCGATCCTCGTGGTTTGGCGAGATGTTTAGAGGGTCATTGGTGTGAACTTACTATTTATAGTAAGTCAATGGATAGTTTCGATGAGCTCAAATGAGTTAGAAGAGTGAATGATGCTCTCAGTTTTCATTTCTGGCTTCCGGTTTGGGCTCCAAGAATCTTGGAGAGAGCGCCTCTTTTTAGTAAGTCACCCCGTCAGGTTCGTTCATCATCTTTTATCATCATAATCACTCCAGTGCAGACAAATTTCGATTTTGATGCTTCTTCAGTTGTTTTCGCAAGATGGGTGAATTACTATTATTATTTAATTAAATTTGCTAAGGTTGCCATTATTGTTGGTATTATATGTTGGGCACCTTAGTGTTATAGCTCGTCAGAACCGGGATGAAAAGTTTTAAATCTTGGGCACAAGAAACAGGGACCTTGCGTGTCATAATTTCATGATATTGATGAAAAGGTCATTTTTTGAGCCAAATGAGTTAATAAATTATATTACTCAATATGTGCCTAAGTATAAAAGTGCTTCAAGTGAAAAGTGTGTGAGAGAAGACACTTTTTAATTATAAAAGCAATAGGCAAGGCATTCATTCATCATCAATTGAATATATTATATTTTGTTTGTTTTCTCTGAGGAGAAGTTCTGATTTGTAAATCAAATCCCTTGCTGAGGTATAAGGGTTTGATACTAAATTGGTTTAGCATCTGGAAGACTGATTCTCCTGGAGCTATTCTCTGATTGGTTGCTGTTGTATAACCAATCACTTCTCTTTCATACTGCCTGCCTGTAACTTGGAGGAAGAAGTAAATTCTGGAAATTGGAGTTTGATTTGAACTGGGACTTGCATAAGAGGTCAATTGCATTGCAGCACTTAAAGAGGTTTACGTTGGATATGCTTCTTTTCAGCTACAGCTGGTGATTAACGTTTTATTCCAGCATTGCGCGTGATAGCTGGGCCCGATAGAAAACATCAAGCACCATCATACAGAGTAGTCACGTGGAGACTGCAAGAGCTAGACGCCATTGCTGCTGCCATACGTGGATGCTGTTTGCCCTTACGCGTGGAGGATTGATATGATAGCACTCGTACCTAGAGACAACTTGAGACACTAGCCGCGCGACAACAGTTTTCAAATATTTGTATTTCCTTACAATGCAAATAAATAACGTCAATTCTGGAAAAGTAATTGAGCAGCGTGATTAAATAATTAGATTTATTGCATATGATGAGACATGATTATTGGAATTTAAATACACAAGCAAACATTATTTTTCCCAACTGGCAAAGACCTTGAAATTGTTAGAGAAATTAAAGAAGAGTTGGGCAGGCTCATTACACTTGATGATGATGAGAAGCAAGAGGAAGAGAAGGATCCCTTCACCGATCCTGCAAACATTATGACCGAAGATGAAATAAGAGAAGTCATGATAGAAAAAGAAGTCACTGAAGATAAACAAGTTGAGACTGATACTGACATGGAGATTGATGAACATATTGATGTTTTGGATACAGAGGTTACTGAAGGAGTAAGAACAGATAATGTACCGGACTTAGCAAAAACAAAGGAGAAGTTTGATAGGACAGTCGAGATCAATGAGAAACCGGAGGAAACAAAGCATGAGTAGACAAAAACCGGTTCATCTCCTAGCAAACCCGAAGAATTGTTGGCAAGGGATTCACTTGAATCACTGGAACCACTTGGTATGCAAAGTTGTATAGATCTTGAGAGAATGGAAGAGGGTGAGTTGAGGAAAATAGCTATATTAGCTCAAGCTAAGGCAATAGAAAAATCTATGAGTAAGGAGAAGGAGAATAAACTTCTATACAGGGAAGTTGACATAATTTCAAAGACTTCACCACTTGTACAGGTCAATCAAGGCAACTCTACATCTGATCAATTAGAAGAGTTGTTGAACAATTTTGATACACATTTTGCATCCTTGGAGAAAGTAACAAAAGTCAAAACACAAAAAGAATTTGTAAAAAAAAGATTTCATTATTTGTACTCATTGATAGACCAAGATAAGAAATCCTTGGACACTGGAGTTGATGAAATCAAAAGATCTATCAAGGAAGGGAGTATAGTATTGCAACAATGTATAAATCCTTTCAGCCATGTGTCAGATATTGATAAACTATTGGAAGAAAATGAAAAACTACTGACAGCTAAGGCAAAAGCCTTTGATTCATCAAAGGATTTTGCATCTACTCACATGAAGGAGGTGATCAAGATAAATGACAAGATCATAATCTATAGTTTGATCCGATAACCTTAATAGAATGATAATAGAACTTTCAAGCACTGCCTTTAGCCATCTCTTGCTCTACAACTTTTTCTGTGACTGGATAGTAGTTGTAATGAAGTTCACCCACATCGTCTCCAGACAATTTCTTCCAGCCTTGAGGACCCACATAGTAAATTGATGGCAAAATATTGATCTGGGAAGATTCTCCGACTTGAGGAATCTGATAGTTCCTAAGTTGGACATTCTATAGAGGAGCTTAGAGATTGCAAAAGAAGTACAAAAGGCACCCTCCCCACCGGAAATTATACATGCCGAGGAATCAACTCACTTGATATGTGGGCAGATCACGATTTTAGACAGTCTGAGGAAGTCATGGAATGCAGATTGGACAGCTTTGAAGGATAGTTTTTCAAATGTCTATAACCTTTTGTAAGTAAATTTGTATATATTCATGCGGACAGTATAGGATTTTGGTAGAGATGATTATTTTTTTTGCCCTGCCTTTTCCATTGATGTCAAAGGGGAGAACTATGTGAAAAATGATGCATATTCTTAGGGGGAGTTTGGTTTATGAGTTTAGTTTTGAGGAGTTTGAGACTTGACAATTTTGGGATGGACACTTAGTCATTTTTCCACTAAGTGTTGCCATCAATGCCAAAGGGAGAGATTGTTGGCAAGATTCACTTTATGATGCATGGTATGTTGTCATTGATGGCAACTTCTATCATTACTCTTGGCCTTGTTGTAGACAAGACAATTTACCAGAGGATTTGACGCTTATATCTGTCTATGTATCGAAACCAGGATACAGACCAGTTGGACAGATTAGTATGGTTCGGAATGGATTTTGATAGTTAGAGAATGCGATCGTAGGACATGAATGTGGGCATACTATTTTGTCTAATCCGATCATCGCAGATTTTGAAGTTATCATATGCATAAGATATTCAGTGAGGAATATCGGGTTGACAGAGTTTTTGGGAAGAACATGACAGTTTGGAGAAATCAAATTGGTACACTTGGTAAATCATTTTTGGTTGTCGGTTTGGCAATTGTTTATGATAGAGCCGACATCAGAGGATAAGTGTTTTCGTTAGCAAGATTTACTCTAACGTTTTAATCCTGTTTTGGCGAAGATCACTATAAGTTTCATTTCTCTTGTTTGGGCCGACAGAGTTTGAGTTTTAGCTTGTGATCTTATATTTAAGATCGAGTTTTGTTTACGATGAAGAGTGAGTTTATGATTGCGATTAGAAGAAGACAGTGATGCGAATACAGTAAGCAGAGATCAAGTACAATACTTCATTGGAACTGTATAGGCATTGTTGATGCTACGAGTCAGTTCGGTATAGGACTGCAAGTTGATTATGTAATTGGCTGTAAGCCTTGAAGTTTTGGTTATGTAAATGAGCAATGTGCTCTAGGCTATAAGCCTGAATGCAAGTGCCTCATTGTACTTATGCCTTTAACAGGGCACTTATTACTGTAGTAGTGAGATATTTGTGGGTATCATCCCCACTGGGGTTTTTCCCTTAACCGGGTTTTCCTCGATAACAAATTGTGGTGTTATAGTGTTCATGTTGTGTATCTTGTTTGGTTTACTTGCATTTACTTTCTGTATTAGTTGTTTTAGAGGAAGAAATTTAATAATAATTTTGCTCCGATTTACCCCCCCTCTCGGTGCTCCCTAATCCTAACATAAGCGGCTAGAAAAGCAACCTCAAAAGAAATGAATTTTTTACAAAGCAAAAAGGCTTGTAGTTCTACTGCTAAGTACCAATCGTTGTGACATAAAAATATAACCTTATGTAATGATATGTAACATTCCCTTCCATATTACATCATGTTTCTTACTAGGGTAGGAGTACCAAAAATTTGATTGGGACTAATATAGCTGTTAAAAAATCACTTGTTTAACTATGAGACACTCAATAATTCACCAAGTACTTAAAAATTCATGGACTAGGATAGACACTATAATTTATGACTTAATCATTAAGGTTGCCCAACTGTTCATATTAGTGGGAATGACCTCACTGAATCCTCAACCAAGGACAGGGACATTCTATCCATCATCAAGAGTTTTTAACAGTGACACATGCCATCAACAACAATGATCTTACAACAAAGGAACCCATCTAGTTCATCATTCTCCAATGAAAGTTCAAAGTCATAGCTTCATGAATTTTAAAAATAGTTGCCTTTGATGCTATGCGGAATCATTTCATATAACTTTGCTAGTTCTATTTTTTTTTCTTTCTCAACGTGAAATATATTACTCACCAACATCATTTCCTTAAAGAAAACAAGTTTTATTCAGAGGTAACAGAGCTTGTTTTCCTGTCCAATACAATTTAATAACTGTGACTTCCCTCTATATGTATGGCATCTGAGCTAAGTTACCAATTCAAGTGCGGGTGCAGATGTGGGTGCGCAGATGCGCGGAATCTTTTTTGGGGGGTTTTGGATGCGTTTATATATATTTATTAAAAAAATGCAAAAAATATGCAAAATTAAATCATTTGATAGTAAACATAGTATGATACTTCATCATTGTTCAAGATTCAAGATAAATATTAAATGCCAATTGATAGTTCACAAATATTCAAATTGAAATAAACCATATCATATGCGAAATCAAATTGCAGTTCATCTCCAAGTGCTGCAGGTTCAAGATCATTTGAACCCAAAGCGGTTCCACTTGTACTAGATGCAACATGCGTTGGGTTGTGATCATCAACAGAGTCTAGTAAGATCCTCAACAGTTGCCTCCAAGTTGGCACACTCAGGGGCTACATCCCAAGGCTTGGCTGCCCCATCCTTGTAGTGTTCCTCCTTATGTGACAAAAGATGCAAAGTTGGTATGAATGTAAACCAAGTCTTCAGATTTTTTTGAGCTCAACCGGTTAGTTTTCAAATAAAGGAGTATGTACTCCAATTCCGTTCAGCGGCAAAAGAACTTGCAACGTGGGCAGTGTTCACAAAATTAAACCTATAAAGCAAATGTAAAGCAAATTAAAGAATGTTAAGTACTAAATTGTAGAATACAAGTGGTAAAGAAAAAACAAAAAAAAACTTACTTGTGAGAGGACCTTGATTGCAAGAGGTTGTAGATTCTTAAATGGTTGACCATAGAGGTACCACCATGTTGTAGCTGCCATGTCGTATTGGTCCTTTACTGCAAGTGGACTATGTTTTATTCCTGAGGCAAATAAACCAAATTCTGTCCGAACGTATTTGAGCATTTCATCATCTTGGAAGTCTTTCAAAGGCTTTGTAGCACCCATTAGCAACTTCTTCATCCGCATATGGTGCTACTCAATCTGGCATAGCAAGTATTTTAGCACTATAGTACCTCGGAGATGAGGCATATGCAAGGAGGTGTAATGGGGTGGTCATCTTTTCCCAACGATGATGAATGATTGTTTCCACCGTATTGCATAAGGTTTCACATTGTATGGGGTCATTCTCATGTTTTTGTATTTCAATTTTTACCTTCTCCACCATTGTGTCCATGCCATCATAGGCATCCCCCAAACAAGGTTTATCTATGTCTACAAATCGGGGCATAGTCATGATAGGCTCGGTGAAATCCAATACAAATTGCATACGAGCCCACCAATTGTCATCTAAGACCAATGTCTTGACCTTTTGGGCCCTCTTTGAATTTGAAGCCTTCCACATACTCCACTGGTTGGAAATAACCATTTGGCTCAATGCCTCTTGCACCTTGACAAGTTGTCTCATAACAATAGTACGAGACACAAATTGGGTCTCAGCAACCTAAGTAAGTTAAAAACAATATGTCAATAAATATTAAGCAAATTTATATGCAAATTGATAATTGAACATGACATAAAAGTTATTAAAATTAAATAAACAAAGTAAATTTTGTAATTACACTTACCTTCAACAACTCCAATTTGGAGAAAGATCTGAATATCGATTGTGACATTTCAAACATCTGGATCTCCTCCCCCTCTTGGTATATTTGTTTCTCCCAATCTATTTGAGTGCCAACTTGTTGCATCACCAAGTTGATGTTAATGATTGTAGCTTCGATCAGATGATTCTAATCGATCAAATCAAATGTTTGAATGGCCTATTGGCGTTAAACATTTGATATCTATCTTATTATCATGGAGCATTATTAATATTGATGACAATTATCAAGATGACATATATTATATATGTATATAAATGAGATATATTATATATACATATATTATTCATAAATAATAAATAATTGTCATATACATTATAATAATGATAATACATTAAACACGATTTTATTTTTGATATCGACTATAATGTCGATTTTGTGAATCAACTTAATATCAATGAATGACAACCGTAATCGACAATACAAGGAAACAATGGTGGCACAGTCGATGATGTTATCGACTGTGATGATCACAATCGATGTCGACTGTGGTTATCACAACCGACAACACCATCGACTGTCATATGTCATTGATGTTAAATATATTAGAAGCGTCGATCATTATTGATTGTGATGATCACAGTCGATATATCATTATCGAATGCCATATAGTATCGTTGCCAATGGATATTATAAGAGTCGATCATTATATCGGCTGTCTTATCATTGTTATTAAGTTATGGTTCGATCGTTATCAATCAGATTCAATGATATGTATTAGCAGTAACTAATGATGGTTAAACCATTAACAAGAGACATGTCTCACGTATAGACATGTCCCTTTATGTTATATATATACTCATTGAAAAAATAACTCGGAACACACAGAAATCTACAAGTGTTATTACAAGTTACAAATAGAGATTCATATCAAGTCTTCTCAAGCAAGAGAAATATATCTTCATTGTATTTGGAGTTCATTGTTTTCTCTCAGATCTGCATTATCATCACATAGACAATTTGACTAGAATAAAAGGAGTTAGAATATAATTCTAACCTAAGTATCATCATAGTTTCATTATATAGGAAACAAGTTAGAAAAAATTAAAATTCCTCTATTCTAAATCTGATCACAATTTAACATGGTATCAGAGCTAGCATAAAGAAAAGATCCGAACATATAGAATTTAGAGGAGAAATCTAACTACCATTAAGAGCTCTATAAAACTAATACTTAGGCAAAATGGTGAGTGGAGTTAGATTTGAAGATAGACTAGAAGGTGCCACAGATTACGTCTCATGGAAATTCAGAATAATGATGGCACTAAGAGAACAGGACCCGGACACATTTGTCGAGAGGGCTGTACCTATACCGAATGATAATGACGAGAAATCTCTATGGATCAAAAATAACAACCAAGGCATGAAGATTCTAGTAGATGCAGTAAAAGATCATATAGTTCCTATTATATCAAAGTTAGATACTGCATATCAAATGTTCAAAACACTAGGTAACATGTATGAGATAAATAATACTAGTAGGGCCCTTGCCCTTGAAACACAACTCCACCATGTCAAGATGAACAAAGGAGAAACCATCATGTCCTACTTCATGAGAATAACAGAGATAAGTGATCAACTATCTACTATTGGTCATCAAATTGACAATAAAGAATCATTAATGTTGGCTCTAAATGGATTGCCTACATCTTGGGAAGCATTCAAACAGGGGATAAGTGCTAGACCCAAATTTCCTAAGTTCGATTGATTAAAGACCGATTGCATTCAAGAAGCAAGATTGATTGCGAGAGGAATTGGGACAAACATCTCTAATGGAGAAATTCAAGTCCTTAATGTTAATTCTCACAAGAAAGGAAGGAAAAACAACTTCAAACAAAAGAGAAGGAAGGACAACCATAACAAGCATTCAAATAAAAGAAGAGACATGTCTAGAGTCCAATGTTTCAGATGTGATAAATTTGGACATCTTGCAATAAAATGTGCAGAAAGACTTGTATTCTTCTCAACACTATCAAGTGAGATATCAAATAGCAGAAATATCTGGGTCATTGACAGTGGAGCCTCCCGACACATCACAGGATTCAGAGAACAACTAGATAGCATAGATGAATGTTCAAATGAAGAAGTCACCATTGGTGACAATTCAAACTACCTGGTAAAAGGAGTTGGAACTTGCACAATTCAACTCAAATCGGGTGTGTGTCTTCAATTCACTGGTGTACTATTTGTACCAGGCATCAAGCACAATCTAGTTTCCATATCAGCACTTGAAGATAAGGGGTACTAGATTGCTTTTATGGATGGAAAGGTTCTAGCATGGCCTAAGAACTCAAATATCAAGAAGGCACATACTTTAGGAACTCGAGATGGATGCCTATACAAATTATCCACTTCTCCCTCTCAAGCCTTAATTCATGATATATCTTCTACTAATGAAATATGGCATGGAAGGTTGGGACATCTTCACTTCTGTGCCCTATCTTCTATGATGAATATTGTAAATGGTCTACCTAAATTAAAGCAAGATCATGACGGGGTTTGCAAGGGTTGTGCTCTAGGAAAGATCTCCAAGGGTGTTTTCCATAATAGTGAGAGTAGATCCAAAAATGTACTTGAACTTATCCATTCTGTCCTATGTGGACCAATGACAGTGACCTCGCCAGGAGGATGTTTGTATTATGTTGATGACTACTCTAGGAAAACCTTGATTTACTTTCTAAAATGTAAAGAATCAAATGAAGTTCTAACAAAATTTAAGGAGTTCAAAGCTTTAGTTGAAAGCTTGTTCGGGAAAAGAATCAAAACCTTAATGTCTCAAAATGGGGGAGAATACATCTCTGATAACTTTAAAGAATTTTGTAATTCAGCTGGGATTAAGAGGGAGTACACAGTTCCTTACAACCCTCAACAAAATGGGGTAGTTGAAAGGAAAGGGTAGCTGAAAGGAAAAATAGAACCATAGTAGAAGCATCAAAAGCTACGATGCATGATCAAAACCTTCATACCTCATTTTGGGCTGAAGCCTCCTGCACAACTTTTTATATCCAAAATAGATGTCCTCACTCTATTCTAGAAAATAAAACCCCTGAAGAAGCATTCACTGGGATTAAACCTGACATAAGCCATCTTAGTATATTTGGTTGTCCTGTCTATATCCACATTCCTAAGGAGAAAAGATCCAAATTAGAGCCTTTAGGAAAGAGTGGGATACTTGTTGGGTATAGTGAGACATCTAAAGCCTACAGGGTATACATACTTGATCTAAAGCTTAGCAGAGATGTAACCTTCTAAGAAGACATTACTTTTAAAAGATCTAAAGACATTATGGAAGTAGATGAAATAAACCCTTAAGAAGTTCATGATCCCGAGCTTTAGAGGGAGATTTCTATAGAAAATGATAATGAAACATTGAACTCTACACTTGAACTTAGAGATTCAACCATTAATCATAAGAGACCATTCTGGGCAAGGAAAACAATTGAAGAAGTAGAGATTTATGGAGCTTCTGAGGGTACTTTCAGAGAAAGGAAGAAACCTATTAGATATTCCAACTATGTTGCTCTCATGAGTGAACTTATCGAATCTGAACCTTGAAATGCTGAGGAAGCACTCCAAAAGCAAGTATGGAAGGATGCCATGGTTGAAGAATACCAATCCATCATAAAGAATGATGTTTGGGACATTGTGCCTAGACCTAAAGACAAATCAGTTGTCTCATCTAAATGGCTATTCAAATTCAAACATGCAGCTAATGGAAGTATTGAAAAACATAAAGCTAGATTTGTTGCCAGAGGATTCTCTCAGAAGGAAGGGATTGATTATGAAGAGACATTTGCCCCAGTTGCTCGATACACCTCTGTCAGAGTTGTTATTGCTATTATCGCATCTAAAGAATGGAAAATTCACCAGATGGATGTAAAGACAACTTTCCTTAATGGGATCATTGAAGAGGAAGTATACTTGGAACAACCAGAGGGATTTGTGATTCATGATAGTACTTCTCATGTTTACAAATTAAAGAAGGCTTTATATGGGCTCGAACAAGCCCCTCGAGCTTGGTATGAAAGAATAGACAACTATCTCTCCAAATTGGGGTTTTCCAATAATGAAGCAGACCCCAACTTATACTTTAAGGTAATAAATGGTGATATGTTGATTCTCATTATATATGTTGACGATTTGCTAATCATAGGAGAAGATCATCTCATCACTGAATGCAAGCAAGACCTTGGTTTTGAATTTGACATGAAAGATTTGGGAATCTTACATTACTTCGTTGGCTTAGAAGTATGGCAACAAGATAATTGCATTATCTTAAATCAAGGAAAATACACTATTGATATATTAAAGAGGTTTGGAATGATGGATAGAAAACCTATGTCCACCTATGGAGACAAACTTTCACAAACTCAAAGAAGTAGCTTTAGAATCAAAATTAGCAGATCCTACTCTCTACCGTCAAATAATTGGGTCATTAATGTATTTGGTCAACACCAGACCAGACATTTGCTATGCAACAAATGCACTTAGTTAGTTCATGTGTGAATGTAGAAAATTGCATCTGGTTGCAGCACAACACATATTGAGATATCTCTGTGGAACTATTGGACTTGGATTAAAGTATGATAATGTTGATCTAAACCTCCATGGATATTTAGACTCAGATTGGGTTGGAAGTGTTGTAGATAGAAAGAGTACTTGAGGATGTTGTGTCAGTTTAGGATCTGCCATGATATCCCAGTTCAGCAGAAAGCAATCCTCAGTTGCACAAAGCTCCACTGAAGCTAAATACATTGCCACATCTACGGGAGCTCGAGAAGCAGTATGGCTAAGAAAGCTATTGGTTGGATTGTTTGGATAAGCCTTGGATTCCACTATCATTCACTTTGATAGATAGAATTTCATAAAACTTTCTGTGAATCCTGTATTTCATGATAGGTCCAAACACATTGAGATCCCTTATCATTATGTTAGAGACATGGTGGAGAGAAATGTTGTTCAGTTGGGATACATTAGTACAGATGAGCAAACTGCAGATATTCTAACCGAGCCTCTATCAAAGGCAAGAGTGGATCACTTTAGAGGTAAGCTTGGTATGGTAAGAATGTAAAATTTTAATTGAGATTGAGACTCAATAAATTGTACTAATGATTTATATATGAGATATATTATATATAATTTTTATGTGAGTTATTACATAATCTTATGGAAACTTCCTGAAAGGTGACGATCTTTCAATGAAGTTTACTTATGGTTACTATTGTAAAGTGACGACTTAAACATAGTTTAACATACTATCATGATGGATATCATATGGTTGATATCCACTAACATATTGTGATAGTTCATATCTCTTATATAATATCAACTGAGCAGTATGCAACTACAATGAGTTATATTATTGAGATATGTCATGGTGGATGTTATGAGACGTAACATTCGTGGATATGCCATGAAATGACATCTTCTCTGGTAGGCCTCATGAGTTGTGATACTAGTGCACATACCAGGAAAGATGAGTGTGGAGATTATCATATGGTTGATATTCTTGAGCAGTCCATGCTCTTTATGACACCGTGAGGTAACATCTGCTATGGTGGATGTCATTTTTGACATCTATGTAGACCATAACCCTCAATGTTGTATTGACGTGATCACAATACAATAGTTCATTGTATTACATGGATAGAAATCATCCTCCCTAGCTAAAAGGGAGTGTTAATGATTGTAGCTTCGATCGGATGATTCCAATCGATGAAATCAAATGTTTTAATAACCTTAACCATTTGATATCTATCTTATTATCATGGAGCATTATTAATATTGATGACAATTATCAAGATGACATATATTATGTATACATAATATATATATATATATATATTATTCATAAATAATAAATAATTGTCGTATACATTATAATGATGATAATACATTAAACAAGATTTCATTTTTGATATCGACTATAATGTCGATTATGTGAATCAACTTAATATCAATGAATGACAATAGTAATTGGCAATACAAGGAAACGATGGTGGCACAGTCGATGATGTTATCGACTATGATGATCACAGTTGATGTCGACTGTGGTTATCACAGCCGACAACACCATCGATTGTCATATGTCATTCCTGTTAATCATATTAAAAGCGTCGATCATTATCGACTGTGATGATCACAGTCGATATTTACTGGGATTATTACAACTGATAATCATTATCGAATGCCATATAGTATTGTTGCCAATGGATATTATAAGAGTCGATCATTATATCGACTGTCTTATCATTGTTATTAAGTTATGGTTCGATCGTTATCGATCAGATTCAATGATATGTATTAGCAGTAACTAATGAATGGTTAAACCATTAATAAGAGACGTGTCTCACCTATAGACATGTCCCATTATGTTATATATATACTCATTGAAAGAATAACTTGTAACACACAGAAATCTACAAGTGCTATTACAAGTTACAAATAGAGATTCATATCAAGTCTTCTCAAGCAAGAGAAATATATCATCATTGTATTTGGAGTTCATTGTTTTCTCTTAGATCTGCATTATCATCACATAGACAATTCCATTAGAATAAAAGGAGTTAGAATATAATTCTAACCTAAGTATCATCGTAGTTTCATTATATAGGAAACAAGATAGAAAAATTTAAAATTCCTCTTCTAAATCTGATCACAATTTAACAGTTGAGGGAGTGTACAGTGCATGGTGTTAAAAAAATGTCGTCATACCGGCCCTCAACCAAAGCACCTACACCCCTACAATGTTTTGCATTGTCTGTGATTACCTAGACCACATTCTCACTACCCACCATCTCTACGGCCTCAATGAGAATTCTGGAAATGAATTGTGCATCTTTCACTTCCCCTTCACAACCAACTGCCCTCAAAAACATTGCCCCTTTGGGAAACACTGCAATCACATTATTCAATGGACGGTTTTTTTTTATCTTTCCATCCATCAGAAACAATAGAAACACCCGAAATTTTCCAAGAATTTCTAATTGGTTTAAGAGATATCTCTATAGAAGTCCTCTCTTATTCTTATTGCAACAGGGTGGTACGCACCTTTTCATACCCGGGACTTGTGTAATCAGCCGGTGCTTTATTGATGGCTGCCACCATCTCCTTCCAATATGGTGATCTCACCAAGTTGAAAGGAAGACAATTGGCATAGAGGCAACGTGCAATGGATTGATCAACAAGCTCTCTTGCCTCCATTTTAAATGCCGTGGCTAATGGACCTCTTTTGCGGGTGGTAATTTTTACTTCTTCCTCTTCCACTTCCGGTACAAGTACTTGCAAGAATGGATGTTTGGAGTATTCAACTGGTTCATTGGGCAATTGCATTTTTTTCTTTCCGGATGGAGGTTGATAAGAAGTTTGTTTTGATCTATTAACCAATTTATCAACCTCTTGTTCTTTTTATAAATCATGCTATTTGTGCATTAGACATCCCCTTCCCACTTTTGCTTCCTTTGCATATTCCTATTCCTTTACCAAAAGGGCCCATAAAATGAAGTTTGACTTGAGAATATGAGCTATTGAATAGTTTACTCACATACATTACACTTCCAAAGATATGAGCCACCTCCCGAAACCTGTGATATTCTTGTGGTATGTTTTCATAAAGGAGATCCTACATCAATTTTGAAGTTATTGGCTCCTCGCCCTCCCACTAAACTTTGACTATCGCTGGCGGACATTCTTGCATAGTACAATCTAATTTCTTGCAGTTGCTATAATAAGAAATTAAATAAATTTAAATTAGAAAATTCAAAAAAGATATGAACATCAAGCATACAAGTGCAAAAAAAAGATACAAAAATATTAAAATAGATAACAAAACTTGTTTCTTTATTAAAAAAAACAAAAATGAAAAAAACTTGAAAAATTTCTTACCAAACTTGAAATAATTCATCAAAATCTCAAAAACATTCATTAAAGGACTCAAGAATGGGATCAAATGCTTACCTTAGATGCTTAAAACTCCTTTGTGGAAGCTATCTCGCACCCCATGAACGATCCTCTTCGAAAATAATCACCTTGCCTTCAAAATGCTAAAATGGAGACCAAATCAGAAGAGAGCCTAGCTACAAACAAAATGAGTTGAAAAAAGAATGAATGGCCTCTTTTAGGGCTGTTTTATGGTTTAGGAGCCAAAAAAAAGGTTAAAAATGATATAAAGCACATGTTAAAAAGTGCTTTTAAGTTGTTTTTTTTCAAAAAATGGCAAAATATTGTGTCTGGGCCGCGGATGTATCCGGATGCCCTGTGGATGCGCATCCAAGGCAGCCGAATGCTCTTTGGATGCGTTGTAATGCATCGAGAGAGCATCCAGCTGCCCTGGATGCACTTCCTGTGCACATCCACAGGGCATCCGGATCAGAGCGCATCGGTCTGTGCATCTAGCCTTGGAGGCTGCGAATCGGTAACTTAGCATCTGAGGATGCCAACGTTAAACTCTATGACGATTACTAAACCGTACTGGTCCAGAAATCTTGATGGCTGATGGAAATTATTGCATCCTAGGGCATTGTCTTTAGGGGCCTAATCTAGGAACCCATCTATTCCATTATTCTCCAGTGAAAGTTCAAAGGCACGACTTCATGAATTTTAAGAATAATTGCCTCTCATGGTATGTGGAATCACTTCAAATAAGAATAACTTTGCCAATTCTAAATTTTTTTCTTTTCTTTCTCAACGTAAAATGAATTCTTCTTTAACATTAAGTCCTTAGAGAAAACCGGTTTTATTCAGAGGCAGAAAAACTTATTTTCCTATCCAATGCAATTTACAAATAGTTACTTCCCTCATTTTATCTAGATATCTTATTGTATGCATGGCATTTTTTTTTGCTCAGTAATATGTAATTTTATTAATAGTAATAATAAGTGTTTACATCTTTACCTTCCACTAAAGTTTTCAAATCTCCAAAAGGCATTTTATCCTAACAACGCTTCAACCACCCATGAGCCAGTCGACATTTTCATTCCTGTCATAAGATCAAACCTAGAATCCCTGCCACCCAAAATCCAAAAGCACCTATCCCAGATATATCAGCAATTTACCCCCATTTTAATAATTTACATTCAACTAAAATCAACTCAAAAAACTGCTAACAGCCTACACCGACTCCTTTACAACCATTTATCATAACAAACAACAAAATTGCAGGGCTTTGCAATATGTCATGAAACCCAAAACCAGACAGACCCAAAACTTGAAAACACGAGACCCATTATCCATGCTGAGCTCTAGCAGTAGCTCTGGTCCTTTGGCGATGAGGCACCCTTTCAGGAAAGGCTATCATCACATCATTCAGCGCAAACTCATGCCTCCTAATCTCGGACTTCAAATCCTCCCATTCGATCAAAATCTGTAACTTATATTCTTCCTTGTCCACTTTCCCCATCCAACGAATGAATGGAATGATGCCATTCATTCGCTTCATCATCTTCAATTCCTTCGGAAATGTCTGTAATGTCCGTGCCCACACCTGGCACTGACCACTCCAAGATAGATTCCAACCCCAACAACAACTCCTCATCAAACAAAGAATTGGCCACCCAGCGAACATTTTCCATAGTTTCACCTTATTCCAATCCCCATGCGATCACCATTGAAATGATGTCAGTTTATTCTCTTGAAATTTTGGCCCCAAAACACCCAACACCAGATCGATTATCTTTTCGGTCTTAGTCTTCAACAAGCCTTGTAACCTCTCCCTCCTCACAGGGCCTGGGAACGCTTTTTGCTGTGTCTTAGTTGAAACAGTGAAATTCACTTCCATCTTGATCAAATTTCCGCTTCCACCGCTCACAACTTGTCCCACTGAATGAAATTCCATAAAAAACCGTCGCTCTCTCCATAAAAAGCCCCGCTCAACTAACATGTCTGAAAAATAATTGTTGAAATGACTACCACCATTCGAAAAAGCCATCGTTAGCCTTTACTTGTCTTTTCACCTTATGTTAACTGCGATTTCTGACTCAACCTTACACCTCACGCCGTAGCTCACACCTCAACGCATGCCAATCTTTAGCATGATTACAAAAATATATTGTGCATCCCTCCACAATCTATCATTAATGCCATCGGCCTCAACCCACTTCAAATATTAATTAAAGTTTAAACCTTCCGTAATAAATTGAGCTTTAAAACTTTATTGAAAATGACCTCCTATGCAATTTTTAAAATTGACAATTTTGAAAATCTATCCGTTAAGCTCCTGCCTTTCTATGGTCTCAGATCCTCGAACCTGAATTCATCCATTGCTTCAAAGGTTAATGCCCATTTAGATAGATATCTGCCTCCATGTTTCCTTCTCGGAGCACATGACTCACACGAAAATCCTCCAAATATTCTAACTGTTCCAAAATTGCATTAATATAAGTCTGTAAGTGCCATGCCTCCGTCTTCCCTCTTCTTATAGCTTGCACAATAACAAGAGAATCCCTTTCCAAATGTATTCGTCTAAATCCCAATATACACTCAAACTTCTCTGCTAACAGGTCTGCCTTTCCCTTGGCCACATTATTGGATCCATCCGACAACCTTTGTGCACCTATGGCTAAAGTTTCACCTTCACTATCCCGAATATTAATAATTATCCCAACACCTGAGGGTCCCGGATTGATCTTTGTTGCACCATCAAAATTAATCTTAACCCACCCAGAATCAGGTTCTCCCAACTCACATACTTCCTCAGCTTCTTAACACTCTTACCTATAGCAGTAGCCCCATTGGCTTTAATCCTTATGCCAGACGAGCTTGCATGAATCTTTTTATCCCCCAATGTGTAAGGGACCTGACTTTGTAAGTGAGTAGTTGCAGCCCCAACCACCTCTTCAATCATATGGTTGATTCCAAATTTGATTTTTTCCATAGATTCTTGCTTGTCCAAAAAAATCCTTCTATTCCTCTGCTTCCACAACTCCCAAATCAAGATTGATGGACTATCAACCCACGCACATGATAACATTGACTTTTTTTGAACTATGGGCCAACTATCAAAGACTGCTCTTAAAGTGTTTTGTAAAGGACCCTGCCACCCCAATTTGAATTTGATCATGTTCCAGCAACCCATAGCTACCCTGCAGTTCAAAAGCAAATGATCTACATTTTCCTCCTCTTCACCACACAACACATTTAGATGGGCCATGGATTCCAAATCTCTTTCTCCTCTCATCAGTGAGTATTCTACCTTTCACAGCCAACCAGGCAAATGAACCAGCTTTTGGGAAGCAGTCCTTGGCCCAAAACAGTTTTATAGGTCATTTTTCTTCCACCTTAGCCCTTTCCAAAATCTGATAGCCTATCTTTATAGAATAACTACCACTTTTTGCTGCACACCACGCAATTCTATCCCCCCTTTGAGTGAATAAGACATTCCTTTTTTGAAAGATTGATCTTATTAAGTTTAGTTGCTGATCACTAAGGCCTAAACCATCCAAGCTTCTCCACCCCCTTTCCTGTCTGAATTGACATTGTTTCAATTCTAGATAATTGCTTACTTTGTCACCCCATAAATGTAAAAACAAGGTTTTGAGATCATGAAGCTCTGCCGAGTCCTTCAAGGGCGGGAAACCATTCCAAGAGTCGTCCGAAAAGTTTGCATGATGCCCATTGCCTAATTGCCAGGTGCGATGATTGGTAATAACATATCTGCACTCAATTATAAGTTCCAAATAGCAGACCCTTTTGGTGGGCTTCTGATAGTCAAAATTTTGCTGTCCTCCAAACTGTCTAAATATTTTGCCTTTAGCACTTTAACCCACAACAGATCTGGATAAGAAAAAAGACTCCAAACTAATTTTGCCCCCAAAGCAATGTCCTTCAGATGCCAATCTCTGATTCCAGCACCTCCACTACCTTTAGCTTTGCAAATCTTACTCCAAGCAAGAAGTGGACGCTTATCATCTTCACTAGCCCCATTCCAAAAGAATTTGCACATTCTTTGTTCTACCAATTTTATCACCTTCGCTGGAACTTTAAGACACATCATAGAATATACTGGAATTGCCAAAATCATTGATTTTAACATGAGGATTCTCTCAACAGATGTGAGCCACCTACTCTTCCACCCATCCATTCGCTTAAAGCAACTGTTCATGAGACTCTTCCACAAGTTTGCTTTGGAAGCACCACCAAAAAGGGGGATCCCCAAATATTTACCTGGAAGGGTTCCAATCCTCATGCCAAGAATTCTACTAATCTCCTGTTGTTTCTGAATATCAGTATTAAAAAAATAGACTTTTGATTGCTGCCAGTTAACACATTGGCACGAGGCTTCGCTATATTTATCTATAGTTGCTTTAATGACTAGCTTCTCTCAGGGTAGCTTCCCCCGTTAAATAAGTATCATTTGCAAACTGCAGATGCGAAAGAGGATCAATGCCTTCAGCCACCTTGATACCCTTCCACAGCCCATCCCTCTTCATTTTTGAAATCAATAGGCCCAATTCTTCAGCCATGATGATAAACAAAAAGGGAGACATTGGGTTTCCTTGCTTGATGGCTTTATTGGACTCAAAAAAACCTTGTGGACTTCCATTCACAAGCACCGAAAATCTTGGGGTGCTGATACAACTTTGAATCCAATTCACCCACTCGCAAAAACCAAATTTCTCCAACACCTTTAAAAGAAATCTTCTATTCACTTTGTCATAAGCCTTCCTAATGTCTAATTTAATCATCATCCTCTCTGTTTTAGCTGTTTTGACTGAGTAGATCACTTTACGAGCCACTATTATCCCTTCATAAATAGACCTATTAGGGGAAAATCCACTGTGTTCCACTGAGATAACTGAATCCAAGACACCTTTTAAGCTATTAGCAATTATCTTGGTGATTATTTTTTAAATTCTATTACACAGGGAGATCGGTCTAAAGTCTCCAAAGGTGTTTCTTTCCTCCTTTTTTGGAATAAGAGCTATGAAGGTATTGTTAAAATACTTAAGCATGAAACCTCCACATCTGGACTCTTCAACCACCTCCCAAATATATGAACCAACAATATCCAAAACCTTTTGAAAAAAGATAGCTGAGAAGCCATCCGGTCCCGAAGCCTTCTTACCCCCCAAATCAAAAAGAGCACACCTTACCTCCTCTTTGGAAATAGGACTGATCAATCCGACATTTTGAGCATCTGAAACACATCTCGGGATAATATCTAAAATCTCTAAATCAGTATCTAAGCTAGCTGGATCACCCTGTTAATGTTTGTAGCTTCAATCGTATGATCATTAGAATATATATAATACATGTTGATTAATAATAATATATTATATTATTATTAATCATATGAAATTTAATATTCAATATTAAATTATTATATTATTCTTAATTAATAATTGATTGATGAAACATTATAAGATTGATTAAATTATGATTAATNNNAAGAGGCATGTCCTTTCTTATAAATAATAATGAATAGACATGTCCCATGAAGGGACATGTCTCTCCTAGCCTCATTCCTAATATAAATGAAAGAGAGATTGTTGCATTTGGAAAACACATACAACATAGAGTGCTATTACATTTGCAGCTATCCTAAAGCTTAACATGGTATCAGAGCCAGACTGCAAATGTAAGAGAGTAGTTTGTTGATGGTGAATGTGTGACTGTCTCAGAAAAAACAGTCTCGGTAAAAGGACCATATCTCACAAATGCACCGTTGGATTTTGCTAAATTTCGGGTATGTTGGTGGAAACCTAATTTCAAAGAATCTCACCAAAGCGATTAGAGAGAAAGTCTTGGATGCAAAAGTTATGACAGACTATGTACGGGTCTATGTGAAATTTCTGAAAATGACTTTCATTAAAAAGATATATTAA
>MU227419.1:1119254-1135448 GCA_018584345.1 Thuja plicata
ACATTCTGTTTGATCATCCTCCCTAGCTAAGAGGGAGTGTTAATGTTTGTAGCTTCAGTCGTATGATCATTAGAATATATATAATACATGTTGATTAATAATAATATATTATATATATTATATTATTGTTAATCATATGAAATTTAATATTCTATATTAAATTATTATATTATTCTTAATTAATAATTGATTGATGAAACATTGTAAGATTGATTAAATTATGATTAATAGGAAGAGGCATGTCATTTCTTATAAATAATAATGAATAGACATGTCCCATGAAGGGACATCTCTCCTAGCCTCATTCCTAATATAAATGAAAGGGAGATTGTTGCATTTGGAAAACACATACAAGATAGAGTGCTATTACATTTGCAGCTATCCTAAAACTTAACACACCCAAGAAAATATCCTTGAAATATCTCACCACCTCATTATTAATATCCTTTGGGGGTTGCAACGCTTCACCATTCCGGTGCTTTATTGAAAATTTTTTATTACGAGATTTTTTAACTTTGACTGAGTTATGGAAGAATTTCGTGTTCCTGTCACCCTCCTTTAACCACATCTCTCATGATTTCTGTCTCCTGAACATCTCCTCCCTGGCAAAAACCTTTGAATATTGTTTATCCAACCCTTTCTCAGTCATAAATTCCTCTCCACCCGTACCTTTCTCAATAAATTTGGAATGTAAAGCAGCAAGGTCAGTTTCAATTCTAGATTTCTCCACAAAAATATTTTTAAAACATCTCTATTCCAAATTTTCAATTGCTCTTTTATAAGCTGCAGCTTCTTGAAAAATACAAAAGCCTTTTTACCTGATCTTAAGGAGCTGAGGGCCACCACGCCAAAATATTGTCCTTAAGACTCTTCACGCAACCACATTGATTCAAATTTAAAAGGGGCCCGGTTTGGTGCTGCCTCTTCGTGAATGTGCACACTGATGGGATAGTGATCGGACCCAGTTATGGGGAAAACTAGAACTTCCGCAATGCATGTCCAATCTGCCCTTGCCCAGTTTCCAGCAATGAGGAACCTATTCATTTTCTCCGCTATGTTTAGGAAACCACTTCTCCTATTAGTCCATGTAAATTGTCCATTTCTAAACTCTATAACTCAATTAAACCATTCTCTGTTATGAAATCAGCAAAATCCTTCTGACTTTGACCTGCCCACCCTCTTCCACCCATCTGCTCAGTTGGGCTGAGAATGACATTAAAGTCACCCCCAAGAATGGACATTTCATCGGAATTGTTACTAAGAATGTTTGATAATTCATGCCATACTCCTCTCTTCATGACAGGGCTATTAGGACCATAAATATTAATTGCATTAAACCTAGTAAAGAGTTGTTTGGAATCAACCTTTATCCATAGCCAATGTCTATCTCTTCCTTTCACTCACACCTCTACTGAAGCATCAGACCAAAGAACACCTAAACCCCCAAACACCCCGACCGACTCCGAGAAGCATCCTTTCCATCTAGAAAACATCTCTTAAAAGAATCAATATCATCACCCCTAAGCTTTGTCTCTTGCAAAAAGACCAAATCTGGCTTAACCTAATCAAGACATCTTTTGACCAGGCAGATCTTGTCAGGGGCATTGCAGCCCCTGACATTCCACGAAAGGATCTTCATGGCTGTCGGGAAAAGGCATATCCCTTTCCCGATCTCAAAAGTTTACTTTGGTCTCCTGCATTTCCAGCCATTGCTAACTTCATTCTGGTAGTTCTAGCCCCCCTTTTTTTCTTCTCCCTGATGCTTGGCTTACAGGTAGATTAAAGATGAAGTCTGCTCAATTGTTCTAGCCTCAAGAATTCCTGGGTTATCCATTAAACCTGACTCATCCTCTCCTCTCCTCATCTAGTGAATTATATTCAGAATCTGAATCACCCATCTCTCCACTACTGTCCTTCACACCCTCAAATGAACCTTCCAGGATGCGAATGGGAGAATTGAATATTTTTAAATCTAGAATCGTCCCCTTCCTCCACCTATTCCATAAACTCACTCCAAAATCGTTCCCCTGCTGCAAGCTTTTCAACAAGTGAACTCTGGGTGAAATCAGTCTCTGGCTTATCTCTTCTACCATCCAAAAACTGATCTCGACAAACCTCAGAATCCTGATTTGAAGAAAGAAGACCGCCATCCTCAACGGTGCCCATTGAAAACCCCTTTGGAGCTTGAGCCAAGGGTGGAAAGTCAGCTGCTTCTCCTGTCCCTCCAACCTGTTTAAAGGAGCATGGATCCCGGTCGGCATTAGTTAAAGGCACATCTATTTCAGATTCCCGACCTTCACCCGATTTTGACTGCATTTTCATAGACTCATCTTCACATCGTTGATTGACAAGAGTTACCCCAAAAGTCAGAAGTTCCAAGTCATTCTTACTGCTCTTATCTTCTGTGAGTTTGACAATCATATCTGTTAAAAAATCTCTGTCCAAACCTTTCCCTTTTTCATTGATAGCCATATTTTCCTGACCTTCCTCTGAATCTTTTTCATTTACAAGATCATCACACTGATCAACCTCAATCTGTTGCTTCCAAACACCTTCTCCCGTCCTTATTTCAATAGTATCTGGCAGAGGGTGGGCCTCTTGCCACAGAATCAAAACCTTTATATAGACAGAGTAGTCTCTTTGATCAACTACTTCCTCAAACCCGATAAAGGTGCCCAGTTTGTTCCTTATTAACTTCAATGTTTCCTGTTCCCTGTATTCATATGGTAATTTTGGCATCTTGACCCAAATAGGAATCTCCTTTACCTTTTCAGACACAGGATCAAAGTTTTGAGACCAATCCACAGTCTAAAGGCCCTTCCCATCAATCAGAAAAGGGCCACTGTTGAAAATCCAGTCTTTATCTTGCATTGAGGGGCAAATCACTAGATAGAAGCCATTTTGCAGTGTTTTCAAAGTGCAAGCCCTATTCCATTGGGCATCACACCAGTTCCTCACCTTACTAAATGAGGCCCAAGGGCCAGACAACTTCATAAAAAAGGCATTTTCTTTTTAGAAACTCACAGAGTCACACCATTCTTTATTATCGATTAACAAAGATGTGACAAGGGCATGCTCAACATTCGAGCTTAGTTGTTGAGGCCATTCAACCACCTTCATATCAGTTTTAGGCTGCCAGAACTTCTTGGCTATTCTTTCAAAATCAAACCCTCTTCAATCCTCAGTGGTCCCCCAACAAAATGTGGTCTGCCGGCATTGTTTCTTGGTCTCCAACCCCCATTATTTGTGGCATATGCCCTGTTTTCAGAATTTGCCGGAACATTCCCTGCATTATCATTCTGATAACTAGCTCTTGTTGAATCTAGGCTGATTCCTTATGTTAAACGGCCATCCAGACCTGGTGCGGCCATTGTAATGTAGTCCCGGATGTCTTCGAAACCCTTGCCTCCCTTCACGCTGCAACTCCGCCATTGTATGCATGGCATTTGATTTCCATTTAATGATAATAATTTTAATGTGATATTCTAATAAAGATTAACTGAGGGATTCAACCCAGATCAGGAGTCACGTATTGCCAACAAAGTTGCATGGAAATAGATACGGATACAAATATGGATACAACCACTTTTTAAGACCCTCAATATGGATACAGCTGGATATGCCATTAATTAAAAACACATACCCATATATTTAACACAATTTTGTAAGTTATTAGAAGAGATTTTCACTACTTCAAAAGAAAAATAGATACATAAATGAAAAGGGATACATAAATTATCTATAAGTTAATTTAACACTTTACAGTCTACAAAAATAGTAGAGTTGCATTGGAAGATAACACAAGAAAAATGGTCTGAAATAGAAAAACATTTCATTTGTCTTTCTCATTTGGTCTAGGTTTTGTTTATACCAAAAAAATTAAAAAATGTTGCATGAATGAAGTTTTTTTGAATTAAGTTTGGGAAGATTTACGTCAATATTTTTAAAAGTCAAACCCCATAGTATTTGGCACTGTTGGAAAATCAAGAGGTTTTGGGCATGCATGGGTACAATATACGATGTGTATCTGAGCCGTATCGGATACATATCCAAATCAGATACAGGGATACACGCGCCCAAGGAGGTACAGAGGAGTATCTAGTTACTTTGATTGCCAATTTAGAAAGAACTTACACTGTCGTTTACACCATCTTTTTTTTTTTTTTTGGTTGGTAATAGGTTGATTTTATTAATTATCCCGAAAGAATAATTTGGCCGGGTCCAGTAAAGGCTACAAATAAGGGAGCCAACTCCCCAGGAAGAAACAGAAAAACAAAAGACTACAGTATGAAGCCATCCCCCAGAAAAACAGAAAAAAGAGAAGACCATTCGAGATTAAGTCAAGTAGCACTTAGGATTTTTTCATAGCACCTCCCTTCTTGTGTGATCGCAGGGTCATATCAAATAATGGTTGTGAATTTGTTTTTTTCCCTGCTACAGTTATCCAACCATCCTCCACTTTGGCTGCCTCATCCTGCCAGTCAATCGGGTCACCTTCCATAGTTCTTCCATCCTTCACAAACCCCTCATTTTGTTGGGGTTCCTCCATCACCTGACATTCAGTTTGTCGTTTTCTCTCCCTACCATCAGGCGTAGCAATAATTTTCTTTGTTTCATCTTGAGGAAGCACATCGTCTAGTGGAGCCGAGTTTACAGTTGAAACTGATTGCGGATGCTTCGTTCCACAAACCGCTTGAGAAAAACTCTTGCTGTGATCATCCTTTTTTTCCACCGTATAATGATGGTGGGAAACATCCTTCCACCATGTGGCTGACTTATCCTGCTTTTGCGTGGCACATTTGGTTGCTAAGTGCCCTATCTGATAACATCTTCTACATCAAAAGGGTACCCCCTCATAATCCAAAGGTTGTGCCCAAATTCCTTTAGAAGTTTTGAGATTAATTTTTGCAGGGAGCCCCTCAGTAATATCCATCTCCACTAAAATTCGTGCATATGTTGAATGTAGGAGGTTTGACGATAACTCATCCACAAGTAAAAAATTTCCTAAAGAATCACCAATAGCCTCCAAACAAGAGTCAAACCAAAAATGTAAGGGCATGTTCGGAAGTCTTACCCACAATGGAATCTTGTTGAAAGTTTCCAATGCAGGGCAAAAGGCTGGGTGCCAGGGTTTAAGCATTAGCGGATGTTTATTCTCCCAACACCAAAGTCCCTTGCGTAGGATCTTCAGCCTATCTCGAGCCTTTTCAAAAACTGCAATAAAGAAGCCCCTTGCACATGGGTATAGTTGTACATAACCCTTCATCAATGGCTCCCATTTCTTTGATATCCATTGGTGAAGATCGATTAAGCTTGGCTACATACCCTGAAATCTTCCCACCAAATCAAGCTTAGAGAAAACAGTGACATTGTTGTCAACTTCCTTTTCTATCTCCTCGGCCAGACTTACTGTTTTAGTCTCTGCCATACGAGTTATCTGCCCCCAAGACACCATTGTAGCCTCCTTCGTCCGTTTATCCCTTCCTGAACCAAAGGGCCCATTTGAATGTCCATGTGTGGAGAGACCATTTGCCACAGTTCCTAATCCTCCCTCCCTATCCACACTGCCAAACCCTAGATACCCGTCTCCTTTTTGGGTGGGTTTCCCATTCTTTGCAGCCTTTGTAGCCAAAGGTTGCCACTGTTTGTCCATCCTACCCATGACAGTTTCTCTCTTTCCATCAACAGTCGACTCTCCCATCCATGAGGGTCCGCCCTTCTGGAAACCCCTAAAGTCGCTGCGCCTGAGTCTTTCATCAAGAAAGCTCTCTGCTTGATCAAGTTGTTCGTTGCTCTTTTTGGCCGCAACAGCAACCTGGGCCTGAGATGATGCGCCCAAACAATCCACCTTTGAGCTTGGGATGCAGATGGTGCCGTTCTGTTTGTCCTGCCTGCCTGGCAGAGAGCCGCCATCCCAGACACCGCCCGAAGCAACAGAGTAAGGAGCAAAAGAAACCCTAGCTGCGGGAGCAGTCGGGAGAGACATCGTAGTTTTTTCTCTTTTAAATTTTAAGCTGTTTACACCATCTTTTAAACTTCTCATTATTTTTCATTTTAGCAGCATTCTTAGGTGGTTTCATAGTTCAGTTTGGTTCAAGGAAATTGTTCTTTGTCTAAAGCATTCATCTGCACTATTTTTCTATGTGCAGTTATTAGTTGCTCCTTTGCTCTCTATACTGCACATCTACAGTGTGACTAAAGAAATGCAGGCAGCGCCAGTCAACACATTGAATCCTCAACGCACAGCAATGGTTGTCGCTGACTTTATCAAGGTTGATGAGGAATCAATTTTTTTTTAACTGTTTGATAAATTATTTTCATGGAAATCTTTTGTTAAGTTTATCCTGTTTTGATTCTTAAGCAATGCATATTGTTTTGTTGCATGGTATATTATAGTCTGGAACAGTGTCCAGACCTGCAGATCTACGCTACAGAGAGAATCTGATTTATCCTTTACAACCAGTTGAAGATGCTGGAAGTGTTCAAGTTGGTAGATCTTTAATAAAGGTCTTCAAGAATCCTTCTAAGCTCAAGCAGCTCAAAGAAAAATTTCAAAGGGAACATTTTTTATTAAGTTGCAATGACACATACACAGATTTAGTGCTGGAAAATACTGCAACTGGTGAAGATGCTCTGAGAGGATGGCTTATAGCTGCATATGCAGCAGAGATGGCGAAAAGCAATTATTCATGTAATTCACTGGGAAAAGTGGGATTTGGGTTGTTGAAAGAAGAAATTTTGGATAAAGCTTATGAACAAATGGAGGCTGTATTTCCTTCATTTGTTAGTGGACTTAAAGAGAGAGGTTGGCATACTGATCTTTTCTTGGATGGAACAGGAAGTCGTTTTGCATGGTAAATTATTTTCTATCTGCTTTCCTGATTTTTTTCCCTGCAACATAAATTTTCATTAGTTTTCCTTTCTAACATACAGCACTAAATAGAAAATAAGAAGATGGGAGCAGATAAACTCCACAGTTAATTTCCTGCCCACTTAATCACCTTTGGAAGCTTGGTTCATTATGATTTTTCTGCGACGAAGTATAAGTGACACATTGTTGCAATGGATTCGTCAAAGGTCTTAACTGTCTATTATACTAATTATCTCTTCAAATACTGAGCTTTTAATCCATCAACAAGAAATACCTTTACCCCCAAAAGCTAAATGAGGCTACCCACGAGGAGAATAAGGATACATGCATTGAACATCCAGGTAAGATAATCTAATAAATGATTATAATGTAAAAAATCATCTTGACGACTATCAACTCGAGGCTTGTACGAGCATGAAAGACCTTGAATTTATTTACATAAATATATGCCATAAGCATATTATTTTTGATACCATAGAGGAAATATTAATAGTTTTAAAATTTGTAAGATAAACTGCTGAATTTTGATAGATGTTGATGAATGTGTAAAGTGGTTTGCCGTTTCCAATGAAACCCTATTTGATGTCATGGGACATTTGTGAGCTTCAGCCTGCTGCTAGACGACAGCTGATTCTGGTCTGCACAATTAAGGACTTTCCTTTGGCATTGTATTATGAACCTTCCTATGGTTCTTGGGCAGTTTGTAGAAAAAGGCCATAGCTTTGAGTAGGAAAATCAAATGTAGATTGTATGAGTGATTTGAGGTGTTGTCAATTGAAGAAATAAATTATTGTTGAATCTTGATTATAGTTAAGCACATGGATTGTATAGTGTTCCACGGGGATGCGTTCCCCCCCCAAAACCCCATGTGCCCTATAGGGGGACGTTTATGAGACTTGTGGACTAGGGGCAAACATTCCCCCACATCACCACCACCTCTGCCACCTCCACTAGGATTGCCATTGGGTTGTTTACTATATGGAACACACCATTACATACTGATTGCAACCTTTTAACTTTGTGAAAACTAGTTTTCCTTTCATGAGGCCCTTGCAGAGATGTTATATTACAGAATTTGCCTCAATTTGTACATCAGTGCTGCATACCAACCGTCCCTTTGCTGCCATCCCCTCGCTGTTCCCTCACTGCCCCCAAATATTGGCCCTTGTTCCTCCATCCCTGGGTCTCCGCGACCCCTCTCAGGAAACTCTATAAAATTATGTTGATGAACATGAGAATTGCTTGGAGAGATTTGTGAAGGCACAAATGAAAACAAGCTCAATAGCATTTAACTAAATACGTGAGATGCAAAATTGAAAGAGTTCATAACAACTCCTTCCATGTTGTGAAAGTCTTTGCCCTCAAAGATTGGGTGGATTTGAATGTTGCCCTAAAACACATTCATTTTGTGAGTTATCTTTTGGCACCATTTCTTAGTGTTCCCCATTTCTTCCGCTTGTTATAAAATTGAACGATGTAGATTGGAGACACTTTGTATGATTGTTGATGTTAGGATGTGTCCTCTACGAATCTCTATGGTAATGTTCTGTCCAACCATCGTTTTTTAAGATAATACATGGAAAGGTTGATAAACTTGAAGTACAATGTTAGCTTGAGAGTGAAGAACACTAGTTTCTTTTTAACAATTTATAAGATTGACAATCTCCAAAAAGCAGGTAATAATTCTTGTCCAGGTCTTTCTTGCTAACCTTCTTGATTCATAAATTCTTACAGTAAGATATTTTATATGGGAATCCAAGGATGTCTTTAGTTTCTTGTTCGTGTACTCCAACTAGTTGTACTATGGAACTTCTCATAAGAGCTTTTGATGTGAGGTGGCTTGTTGCTATATAGAGACGGAACATGTGACCTTAGGGTTTCTATTGTAGGTGGTTGTAACACATTTCTTTGGGGATTAACTTTATAACATTCACTATATTGACATGAGTTAGCGATACTATAAATAGTAATTGCCAAGTTTTGTTTGATAAATGTTTAGATGGGTAAGATGAGTTTGTTGATAGTTTTGTGCTTAGCCTATTGTGAAAACCTCTCCAAAAGTTGTGACTTTAGGATCGTGGTTGTTGATGATTGCCCTTAGAAAGTAATGCAACTATATCAATGTCTTGTAACTGTTTTTGAATCTTGTTTGGACATCGAAGAGTGGGATAATGGGTTAATCTTTCAAAAATATTCAAAACATTATTCTTTCTCTTTGTTTTTGATCAAGGTAAAAGCAGGTTTTGATGGGGGCTCAAAACCCATTACAAACAGATTTTGAAGGGGATTTGGAACCCCACTAAGACGAGACACTGCAACAATTAAAGTGATTGCAGAACAACATAGATCCAGCCCAAGGCCATCCAACAAACAACCATTAAAAACAAATCAACCAAAGTATCGGTTGCCCAAGTGAACCCAACAAGTGGCCAAAGCCTTACAACAAGAGCAAATATCTTAAGCAACGAGATCCTTAGGGTTTTGATGGCTCCCCAAACCACAATATTTGGAAACCCTGACTAAGGGTGAAAAACATGATTGCGATTAGCACCTACAATATTTGCACTCTTTTGAAATGCACCCTGTTAGAGGCCTAGCCCTATTAGGAGCTTACAATGATGCTCTATTAGGAGTCACCTGATTAAGGGATTTACCTCTAGCCATGTTCGGAGCTTTACCCTATTAGGAGTAACCTCGTTAAATGATTCCAGACCCTAGATAAAAAGCCACCCTGTTAAAGGATTTACAAAATAGACCTATTAAATTCTACCCGGTTAAGGGATTTTATTGCAGAAACTATTAGGAATCAACATGTACAATGATCTGGGTGTAGCACTTCTCCTCTGCTTGTTTAGATCCAATTAAGCACAACACTTCTCCTTCTTTCAGACTATCACCACTCTCCACTCAATTTGCCTAAAACATGATCTAATACATTTGAAATTTATCATTATAATTCATTCCCACTCAATTCTTGAACCCTAAAATGTGTTACCAATTAGTAATTAAAATTTCAAGTCCGCATTGACCTTCAGATCCATCGCACATTTGATTTAAATCAAGAACAATCAAACCATTTTGACCTTTTTAACACGCTTCCAAAACTTGATTAAATTTGATCACCTCGAGCAAAGAAATAACAAATAATCATTAAAAATATATTATGCCACATCACCTTGACATCTGGATCATGAAAGCATCCACTACAACCGATCACATCATCACCACTCACCGATCTAACATCAACTACTCAACCTTGTTCAAACATTTTATAACTTGCACAAAACAATCTTTTGTCAACTAAAACAATGTCTTGCGGTAATCCAATCCTGTAGCGATCATAGCATCAATAACACAGCCTAGTTAAGATAGTCATATCATGATCGTAACACTTGAATCCATACTGATTTGATAGAACAATAAAATCATTCACTGTCTTTCACTACTTGTTCTTTTGTCTGCCTGGTTTCCCTTCAATCGATCATAACTTTATCCATTTATATTCCCATCTTATGCGATCATACAAAATGCATCTAGAGACATCCTTGAGTCTCTAACCATGATCACACACTTCAATTCTTACCACACCACATAAACCATCTGTACTCATACTTGGTAGCACATTTGAAACACTCTCAACAAACACAACACGAAGTTGACATAAATGAAAACACAATAACTGATCTTCCTGTCATCAAACCTCTACCAATCGAAAATGAATAAAGTTTTGCATCAATTATGCGAACAATCTCCCCCTTTGGCAATGATGGAAACACTACATTGATTTGATAATAATAGCTCCCCCTTAGTTGATGTACATGCACTTCGTGTCAAGGTCTCCCTGGTCTTCTCCTTCAAAGTCTTCTTTTGAACTTGTCCCCAATACCTATATCTGGTCCTTCTCTTTCTTATGATCTTCTCCCCCCTTTGACAATAATGCCAAAGGCGCCACATGGGTCACCTACTGTTGTAACATATTTTATTTGCCTATGACTGCTCCCCCTATGGAGTAGTCCCTTTTAACATCAACCCAATAGTAAAAGATATTCTATGAGTCCATTGGATTGATGCTTACAACAACATCTTAATGTCTTTCAGGCAACATAATAACCCATAACTTACCTCTCAAACACTCAACTCTTTAGGTAATGGTTTAGTGAATATATATGCTAGTTGCTCCCGTGTTGGCACATATACCAACTTGGCTACCTTTTCCTGCGCTCTCTCTTAAGAAATGATACTTGATTGCAATGTGTTTAGTCTAGTCTTAGAATGCATTACTGAATTCTTTAAAAATATTGATTGCACTTGTATTATCAAAGTAGATAGTCACATGTTCAGTTACCTTCTCTTTGATACCTTCTAGGATCTGCTTCATCCATGCAATTTGTGTATAATTGATAGCTGCTGCTACATACCCATCTTTTGCAATAGATTGAGAGATGCAATTTTGCTTCTTACTTGTCCTTGACACAAGTCTTCCTCCTAGGAATAATTATCCTCCACTTGTACTATTTCTGTCATCAATATTTCTTGCCCAATCTGCATCAGTAAAAACTGACCGAACAGATCTGTTAGTGTCAGCCGACTTACAGTGGATTATATTTTATGGATAATTAGTTATATGCAGCCGACAAACATGAGTTTTATTATTTATTTAGAAGGATATCAAGGCCGACTTGACAAGGCTTAACATATATATGTAAGGTCAGGTTTGGATTGAATTGTGTGAGATAATAGCGGTGATGTGGAATTGCATGTGAAGTGTGATATGAAGAGTGAAGGCGAAATCAGATGTGATTCTGATTGAAGACAGAATACAGAGGATTGCAACAGAATATCCGATCAGTGAGGATCAAGTACTTAATCTAGAACATAGATTTTAATAAGCAAAGATATTTGCTTATCAAAATTGGTCAATCCATTGTTACTCTCTAACAATTGTAGCAGTGATAAAATCACTTAACAGTCTTTTGTAAAACCTCTAACAAGGTGACATTTCTATATTGAAGTGTTTGAAGACCTCTCACAAGGCCACTCCTTACAAGGTGATTAAATCTTCTAACCAGGGCACACCTAACAGTGTGTTATTGTAACCTTTAACAGGGTTGGCTCCTAACATGACTCACTTCAGAAGAGTGAAAACAATGACTAGTTGCTATTGGTGGTTTTTCCTATATCGGGTTTCCACATTAAATCTTGGTGTTATCTGTGTATATTTCATTTGCTTTATGGTTTATGTTTATGCAATTAATTACTAAAGATAATCACAGTTAATATCTTAAGATTTGCTATGTTAACCGAGTGAGTGAAATATCTATGTTAACCGAGCAACAACGACTGATTTGTTTAAACCATTTACAGGACTTGGATTTGTTTTTGTGGTAACTGGTTCACCCCTCCCCTCTTTGTTACTCAACTCATTTTCAACACACACACACACACACACACACACACACACACACTCATGGTACTTAATGCATTGCCCTTTGCAAAGAAGTATTTGTTTTTCCAGTTGTTCATCATTAGTTCTATTATTATTTACTTAAAAACACACATAATTGTATCCAAATTCTAACAAAGATACTCAGAAAAAATAGTACTCCCAAAAATTCATCCCCACATGTTGGGAGCTTCACGCACAACTAATTTTACTTAGTTCCCCAAAATGCTCTATTTCATCTTCTATTTCCATTTATAATATTTCAATGTTGGTAGCTTTGTCAATCATGCATAATCAATGTATAAAGTGGTAATCCCATCTTTTAGACCGATGATCTCAAAGGGGTAACTCATTATTGTTTCCTCTGTCTTGGTGTTGTTCTATATTAGTCTTTGTGATGTTCCATTAGTCTTTGTGATGTTCCATATATGCTTTGGAAATTGTGTTTAGAATTTGTGAAAATTGAGCTTATTTTTTATCTAACAAGTTTCTTTGCTATCTATGTCATTAACATGACTTTCCAATCAATGTTGGACAACTGACCAAAACATCATGACAATTTTATTATAAAAATTCTATTTCCTTTTCTTATTTGGTATTTAGCACTATTTACAAATGTAATTGTTAGAATTCGAAGAATTCAATCACCAAGATCCATTGTAAGCAAAATACCTGTCATAAAAGCAAAGAATGGAGACAACTCATACTGATATGAAAGATGAAATATTCATTCAGAGAGAATAGAGAGAATTACAAAAGAATTAATAATTACAAAGATATCAATCTTTATAAAGGAAATCGAACACCAGAAGGTAGAGAAACCTAGGCTGCATGGTGATAATTAATAATAGAAGTAAGTATTATATGCCTAAAGTTTAGCATAAGTGAACTAGAGATAAAGAGGTGACTGAATAATTAAATCAATAATGATTTAATTAATAAGTGAAAATACATTTTACTCTAAGACCCCGCTTAAGATAAACTTAGGGAGAAGCTAAAAACCTAGAAAAAACTACTGAAAAGGGGAAATAGGTCTTCGACAATATGGCCTAATCAGGTACCCAAGTATAAAAAAATCTTTGTAAAGAGGAGAAAATGAGAAAACCCAATGGGAAAAACCTCTTTTCGAAAAGAGATGAAGACTGGTGAAGGACTGAAGAAGCCTCCAAACTAGAGAATGTCCTGGAAGATAGGAACAAAGGAAGAACATGAAGAACATCATTGAAGCATGAAGCTGCAAACATTGTCAAAGAATAACTGTTGGAACCTCCACTTTAGTAGAGCATGATCAAGTAGAGAAGACTGTAAACAAAGTCTGAAGAGTTGATCAATCAAAGATGGAAGGATGCCTCCAAAACAAGAATGGAAGAGTGTACATATGGTAAATGGTCCATCTCACCAAAATGCATAGGTACCTAGCCACTACACCCGGCTAGTACATATGAATAAATACTGAATACATAGTTCACTTCATCAAACCAAGGAAGCATAAGAACCAACATGAGATACCCCCTATAATGTTGAGCAAGGAGAGGTATGACAAGTACGCTGACCTAGACTGCCAAGAACAACTGCATGATGAAGAACTGGGAACATAGAAAGTGCTAAAGAAAGTACAAACACATATAAATGATGGTGTCGTGGAAGGATCACTCTCTTGACACACATTATGAGGCTAATGTCATGGAAGGAACACTCACTTGAAAAAGGTAGATGGAAAACAAGGCAAACATCAAACCCCCCATGAAACTTTATTATGTAGTGCGAGTACAAACAGACACAAAATGTGCAAGATCACAAGCATGCAATGATGACACTTTATCTCAGTGCATTTGCAAAAAACAAATGCTAAAAAAATAGATGTATACAATGCTCAGGAATGATAGAAAGCTGTAAGAACATAAGTAACGACTAAAAATGAGTTAAACCATGCAAGGAAAACTATCCGAGGACCTGAAACATCCAAGATATCCACCAAATTGCAAAAAAAAGAAAAAAAATGAATAAAAGATACCTGGACAAGATTCTGGTGATGAGACCCATACAAGAAGAAATAGAATGGAATCAACTTTCTGACGACACTCGAAAGTTGAATAAAGGAGTCCGGAGGAGCAAGATATGGCGACAGGAGTGCAAAAAATAACCCTGACTTTGATTGGAAAAAACCTTGCAAGACAGAAAAATCATAAAACCATATAAAATCAGGTTGGGCTCGGAACCAGTTTTCCGACAATATCTTGTTTGGCGAAAAACGTCTCCGTTTTCTCAAGTTATGAGCAAAAAATGACAGGAGGTCAAAACTGACGGAGGTACCAAGAAAAAAAAGTTTTGAGAAAAAAAATTGTCTGCCACCTTGAAACATTGGGCGATTTTGTTGTCCACCACCTCGATATGCGTGCCAAAAGACCTACATGCAAAAAATTTGTCTCAGAATGTAATTGTGTCAAAATTTAACGTGCCTTATATGAAAATAGATTCGCACAAAAAACTTTAAAATCTTGAAACCCTCGGCGCTCCAAAAAATCTTTAAAAAACTCAAGAACTGACAACAACAACAACAAGACTCTGATACCATGTTAGAATTTGAAGAATTCAATCACCAAGATCCACTCTAAGCAAAATAGCTGTCACAAAAGCAAAGAATGGAGACACAACTCGTAATGATCTGAAAGATGAAATATTCATTCAGAGAGAGAATTGCAAAAGAATTAATAATTACAAAAAGATCAATCCTTATAAAGGAGATCGAACACTAGAAGGTCGAGAAACCTAGGTTGCGTGATAATAATTAATAATATAATTAATTATTATATGTCTAAAGTTTAGCTTAAGTGAATTAGAGATAAAGAGGTGAATGAATAATTAAATTACTAATGACTTAATTAATAAGTGAAAACACATTTTTACTTTAACACCAATTAAATTTTGCCTCTATTTTTACTAAATAAATTATATTTTTAAAAATATAAAAAAACAAGAAGATTATCTAATTGAAAATAGAATTCTACTATATAACTATTTTAAACTAAAACTAAAACTAATATATTAAAAGATGAAATTTATTTAGACTTTACATAAATCCCATCCCAGCTGGTTTCATTCTTTTTCTAGGCCTTTTATAATCACTCCCTTGCTTGTAAAAAAATAGCATATTATTTCTAAAATTTTAAATTTTAAACAATTTGTTAAATTAATTAAAATATTCCTTGTACTCGGCAACCTTTACATACATTTCCATCCCTTCATCTATTGTTTTATTTAAACTTTTTTTATGTCACACTCCACACCTTTATTTGAAGGGGAGGTATAATTGGGATGAATACAAAGAGGGCTATAAGATATAATTCCAAGATCTAAACCACTTACAATTTAATAAACCTAGTGAAGCACCATCCTTTCCGTTCTTTATAATGGACCTAAAAATGCTATTACACAATGGTTAGATTTTTCAATCTAGAATACCTATATAGAAATCAAGTAGATGAAGATCTTATTTTTAAAAATTCTGACAATTAGAGCATTGTATTTTTCAACAACTTTTTGTATTGATATAGTTTTAATATATTTTGAGTTTTCTATATTGTAATAGAAATTATTTATCTCTAATTTTATTGGGTACAATAGTGTGTGAGGCTTTTGTCTTTTTCTCGAGAGATATTTTTCATTTATTTTTTTTTAGGCAAAAGTGGCAAGCCACTATATTATATTAATAAATTTGGTTCAAAAAAGGTCAACTAGGAAAGAACCAGTAAGAAAACCTAGCATTGTCCCTTATATTTACATCGATCATAATTTTTACAAAGTGGGGAATTTACTGTCTCCTTTGAAAAAATATCCCAAAAATGAATTTGATTTTGGTAAGCATATACCAATTTTAGCA
>MU227419.1:1148037-1170113 GCA_018584345.1 Thuja plicata
ACTGGATTCTTTTTCATTTGAATAGCACTCTTGTTGTCACAGTACAACAAGGTAGGTTCATTCTGAATTTGGTGTAAGTCTTCTAGTAGTCTTCTCAACCATACTGTTTGACAAGCTGCTGATGTTGTAGCTTTATATTATGCCTCTGCTATAGAAAGTGATATTGTTGGTTGTTTCTTGGACTTCTAAGAGAATACTACAGAACCAAGGCTAAAAGTTTAGCCAGAAGTAGACTTCCTATCATCTACAGAACCTGCCCAATCTGAATCTGTATAGCCAACCAATATGCTATCCTCTGAATGCTGAAATTTAAGGCCATAACTCAATGTCCCTCTAACATATCTAAGAATTCTCTTAGCTGCACTCCAATGTGTTTCCTTAGGTTCTGACATGAACCTAGAGACCAAACTCACTGCAAATGTGATATCTGGATGAGTAGTGGTTAAGTAGATCAAGCTTCCAATTAGCTGTCTATATAGAGTGGGGTTCACTAGATCTGATACATCTAAAGTAGACAATTTAAGTCCAACTTCAATAGGTGTTGCAACTGGTTTGCAACTTTGCATCTGAAATTTTTGTAGGATATCTGAGGCATATTTTTTCTGAGACATAAATATTTCATCTTTATTTTTGCCATACTTCTATACCAAGAAAGTAGTGCATTTGTCCCAAATCTATCATTTCAAACTCAGTAATCATGATTGATCTAAACTCTGCAAATAATGCTGGATTATTCCCTGTGTAGATTATATCATCAACATAGAGAACTAAGATAAAAATATCCTTAGCTGAGCTTCTAATATAGAGAGTTGGATCTGATTGACTTCTTGAAAAACCTTTCTGCTATAGGTAGGAGTCCATCCTTGAATACCATGCTCTTGGTGCTAGTTTGAGAACATACAAGGCCTTCTTTAATTTGCAAATATAATGTTCTTTAGAAGGTATTTCAAAACCTTTAGGTTGTGAAACATACACTTCCTCATCAGTATATCCATTCGAGAAAGCACTCTTCACATCCATTTGATAAACTGTCCAACTCTGCTAAGCTGCCAATGCCAAAACCAATTTGATGGTATCCATTCATGCTACAGGTGCAAATATCTCAGTATAATCAATACCTTCTTGTTGAGTGTACCCTTTGGCTACCAATCTAGCCTTATGCTTATCAATACTTCTGTCGGATTTATACTTTGTTTTGTACACCTGTTATGCCCTGCATCCCCGTCCCTACATTTTGTGTGCAAAATGTTGGGTTCCCCTTATTTTTGCTTTTGTTTGCTTTTTGCTTGCGGCTTTGCCTTGTCTTTCTTTCCCTTTTGTTTTCTTTCCCCGGGTTTTTCTTCCCTGGTGTGGTGTTTTGTTTGTTTGTTTGGTTTTCGCCTCCGGGACTCCGGTCCCGGAGGTTGTCTTTCGGTGGGAACCAAATTTCGGACCCCGGGATTCCTCACCATGACGTTCTTAAGAACATCATCGCGAGGAATCCTCGGGCTCAGAATCCGGAGGTTTGTTTGTCCGGAGATTTCCGGAAGGAGGAGGATTACCTTTTACCATGGGTATAAATAGAAATTATCTGTCACTTTCACGCTTACCGCAATTAAAACCTTCAAGCACTTAGAGCGAATTAGAGAGCGATTTCAAAGCGATTAACAGAGCATTTGCAGAGAGTTTACGATAATCAACGCTTGAAACTTTCGGTCGTTGTCAGGCAAGTACAAGTGCTTCGTGGTAGTGACTCTGATCGTTGGACAACTTGAGCTGTTGCAGAGCTCCCGCGGTAAATCCTCCCTTTTCCGCCTTCTGCGTTCTTAGGTTGGTGTTCCCGTTTTCCGCTTCTCTGGCTTTCTTCGATTTTTGTTTGGTTTTGCTGGTCTTGTTTGTTTTGTTTTCCTGTTTCATCTGGTTTGCTGTGTTTTTGGTTTTGCTGCCCGTCGGTGGGTCGGCTCTGCCAGAAGGTTGTCCACCCTCTGTGCAGAGGTAGTCTATTTGTAAGATAGGTGAATAGTTGTATATACATTTTGCCTCATCTGGTTTTCTCGTGGGCGTCGTCCCGCATTGTATATTCGTGTATATATGTGTATAAATGTATATAACCTCTGTATATCTCCTCGTTTCTATGTATATATCCGTCGGGTCCATGAATATCCTTCCGGGTGGGTTGACAAGCTAGTCGAGTCGCCTTTGTTTCTGGTTTTTCGCCTCCGAACTCGCTTTGAGGCAGAAAACCACCTGTTTGAAACTCGGCTCTCGGCCAGTTTCAACCAGGCAGTTTTCTATCTCCTCCTTGAAGTCTGTCAAAACTTCATTTATGTCCCATGCGCACAATCAATTCCATCCAAGTGGCTTTCGCTTTTCGCGCGTTCGGACAGTTGGTTCCGCCGTCATCGCCATAACTTGCATTTAATACCTACGCACGTGGCGCCCATGTGGGCTCGATGACCTGGCTTTTTGTGTGTCCTCACCAACGGTCATTTCTCTGGGTTTCGGGTCTCCTACCATCTTCCATCCTGTGTCTTTGCCAAGTGTGATAAAATTCCCCGGACCCGGATGTTTGATAAGATCTTAAGTTTACAATATGTTTTGCTTTTTGGTTATCTTTGCATGAAACTAACTCTTCAGGAAGGCAAACACCACGGTGGTAAGTTCTCTGGACCCCGGAATAATTATTTTGATAAATGTGTTCTGACGGTCGCTTTGTCTTGCAGGTTCCCGGAGTTCAGCTTCCAAACATGTTTGAGGCATCTGCGTCATCACCACCCGGAAGTCTGGAACTACCAACCGTAACAGAGACCAGGGCAGCCATAAAGTCCAAGATGGAAAAGGCCTTGGAAAAACTGCCCCTCACCATGAGGTTTGTACAGGATAATGTCATCGTGGGCTCAAAGATTGAGTCCAAGGTCAAGCTGATAACCGACACCAACGTCGGAACATGGTCGAAAATACAGGCCTTGGTGAAAATAATGCACATCCAGTGACAGGCTGGAGATCAACTAGCAACCAACATCGGGAACTACGGAATCCTCCGGGCGGCTTGCTTCCCATGCTTCGTGCGATCTCCGAAGTTTATCCTAACACTGGTGAACCACTACAACTGTTCTGTCCGGGCCGTTATGCTCGCGGGCGCAGAACCTACAGGGTACCCCACTCCACTAGTGTCCCTTGACCCAGTCACATTCCAGGCAAGCCTGGAAATCCCACAGTTTGAGAAGGCCTCGGTGGTTACAAGGACTGATGCCTTGACACAGTTCATACAACTGGAGGATGCTGCCCGAGTATATATGAATACCCACTGGCTCAAGGTCCCAAAGAGGGACCCAAAGAGGATGAAGATAGAGATCCCCCGCTCTGAATTCAAGGAGAGCATCCAAATGGGGATGATAGCATTAGCCCGGGCCTTTGGGCAGCCCTCCGCCCAAGAGTTTGCCAAATGGATGTACTATTTCCTCCTCGGCATGTCCACCAAGGGAGGATACTTTGATTAGGCGATGATAATCTCCAACCACGTCGACTCCTAGTTCTAGCAGTTGAACAGGAAGAAGAAGTTCTATATGTCTTCTTATGTTTTCTGGGCCCTGGCGCAGCAGAGGCCCCATTCCCACGACCTACTTATTGACGGCGTACTCGGGATTGCCCCGGGACAAAAAGCGCTGTGGGACCATTTCCCAAAAATTCAATGGGAGGCCAGCTTCCCCAGTTTCTCCCGGGTAAACGATGCGTTCGTTTACCACCACCTGCTCACACCCACCCGGGATGTCGGATACCGCCTATCCACTGAGGCGATGAAGCTAGTCCATAGTTATGGACATTACTATATTCAGTTCCAGCAACATACATACATTAGGGTCGCCGGCTTCTCCGGGAAGCCCTACTTGTTACCCAGACATTGTGGGGACAAGATCGTGCTATTGGAATATTGCAGGCAAATAATGGAGGTGCATGCCTTCTTTTCCCTTAAGAAGATCCCGAACATCCCGTTCCCAATCACCTGTGGGAACTACACATGTAGTCTGGCCCCCGCGAAGGAGGCAGACAATGAGCTGAAAAGTTATAACTTACAAGAATTTTATCTAGCGCGGAAAATTTTTGATCCGCATGGCAGGATTGCAACGACAATGCCCCGGGCTTCAGAGCCCCATCACATACACATGGAGGACTTCTGGGCAGATTGCCAAGATGATATGGATGTGTAGAGCTGGCACTTCATCAGAATGACAGCCGGTATGATGCATAAATTGAAGCTCCGTAAGTTCCCGGAGGACTTCTCAGATGCTGCCCCTACTATCGATCGCAAGTACAAGGAAAAGGGGATCGATAAAAAGGCCCTTCCACTAGTAAACTGGGACGACCAAGAAGGGCCCACTATTGAAGACTTCACTTGAGAGGTGGTCAAGAGAAGCCACGCCTATTTCAAGAAGGTGTGCCTCGGAAGTACGCGCCGAGCAGCCCAGCTGGCGCCAAAGTTAACTCCGCCACCGGTATTAAAATGACCCCGGGGGCCGAGACTTCTTCACAGGGGGCAGATAAGGGAAAATGGATAGCTACAACCCCTTACGCGCAAGAAGTCCCCATCACTGAGAAAATAAAACAATCGGTGGCAGCCTCCCAGCAAATGAGGGAGCAACTGATAACGAGGCTGGCCACCCCACCACTCATGGCCGGACCACTTCGTCCCTCCTCCTCTCCGACATTGGCTGCCTTAATGGTTAAGTCAACATGGGTAGACCCCTTAGAGGTGGCGATAATAAGAGATGCGGGGCCACCTCTGGTCACCCGGCGAAAGAAGAAGCTCATCATAAAGACCAAGGCAGAGCCGGAGCCAAAGGCATCTCGACCACAGGAAGTAGAGATCCTTTCCTCCAGTTCCCCGAAACTGGAAAAGGAAATAGAGCCTGCAGAGGTCCCAGCCAGTCCCCCTCCGGAAGAAGAATTTGATGTATTTTCAACCGATGAGTTCGGGAATTTACAGGGGGATGATACACAAGCGGAGGCAGAAGTCCCGGGGGCAGAACAAGAGGCTGCGGAACAAGAAGATATTGAGAAAGAGTCTGCACAAGGGCAAGAGCAGTAGGTCGAAGAGAAGGAGCCAGAACCAGAGATTATCTCCGGGGCTCAAGCAATGCAAGGTCCGGGAGTGGACCCACAAAAACCAAGTGAGAAAATGGCATCCGCTGGGGGAACCGGACCTTCGGGAATAACCGTAACCCCAGCAGCCACGTTCCAAGTTCCACTCCCGGGATCCTCTTTTCGGCAGGTGATCACGGTAGCCTAAACTCTAAATCTTGGCCCGACACCTCCCCTACTACCAAAAGAGGCCCCGACAGAAGAACAACAAGAACAAGAAGAAGAGCAGCTTGAAGAAGAAATCCTTGAGGAAGCCTACCAGGGTCTAGACCCAGTGGTTGACGTACAAGACAAGGCTGAGGAGATGGAGATTGAGAAGAATATTGTTGCGGAAGAGATTGAGGCAGGGAGAGGAACGAATGAGGTCCACGTTGCTGAGAAGCAACAGCTACAGGACACTGGGGAAGAATCAGGAGAATAAACTCTGGTAGGAAGGCCACCCCTACCACCTCAATGGCTGATAGAGAGCAGGAAGAGAAAAGCTCAGTCCGCTCCTGTGATTCCTCTCCCTGGCCGAAATGATGGCCCAAGTTCAGGCCCCGCCGAAGGCAAAGAAAGCCCGGACAGTTCACACTCTTCAAACTGGGCCGAGCGGAGAAACAGTTGCCGTTGTGGCAACACCTCCCCCAGACACCAATGAAGCAACCGCGGATCCCGCAGACTATAATGTTGCAGAGGTATCCCTAGGCAAAAGGGGAAAGCAAGGTGAGGTAAACTTGCTGAAGGAGGCAGCAAGGGCAGTGGAGGTCCGATATGAGAAAGAGGCCTAGAGGCTCAAAGCTGAAAAGGAAAAGAATGCAAACCTTATGGGGTTGCTTACTGAGCTGGCCCGACCCAATAACGCCGCTCCTTCGGAGACCTCCACATCAGAAGAACTACCGCAGAGTGACATAGAATCCCTGCGAGTGATGAAAAAGAAAGCCCAGGCAGTGGACGAGTGGGTCGCCCTGCAGATAGGGAACACCCGGCGTTTCCTGGCGTCCACCCTCCCAGATCTATACACAGCCCGACAGGTTATTCATCAGGCGGAAGTGCTTATTGAGCAGTGGGAGGGTAACGCCGAAAATTACCACGCATGGAAGGTGGAGCTTGAAGAGCTCCTTACCTTGGGAGAAGATATAATTTTTTAATCCGAAATTCTGGGTGAGAAATCATTTGATTTTGTAAGAACCCAGCACTCCAGACTTGACCTGACATTGGAGGTAACCAAGCAACTGGTAGGGTCCTTGCAAGAAAAGGTAAATGTTGTAAAATATTCTTCTAATTTATACAAGTCTTTTGTAATAAAGGCTTCCGGGGCTGATCCCCTTTGCACAGATACATATACCCCCGAAGATTCAGTTTTGGGGAGTTTTGATGAAATAATGAAGTCTCGGTATCAGTCCCAAGAGGGGATAGATGGGGCTCAGATGACGAAATTAACCAGCATGATACTTAAGGGTCATGACGCTACAAGGATGGCAGATGAATTTAAAGAAAATATTCCGGACCTGGGGGAACAAGTTGAAGTGGCCAAGCATAGAAGGGCCAGCCCCCGGATATTGTATTTTATTGAAACTTGATGTAAATAGGGTTAGGGTTAGAAGAAAGTTGTATAAATAGGCAGACCGGCCCATTTCCAAGGATCGACAAAATTGATGGTTTTGTTGTCCATAGCAATAGCAAAGTGATTTCTCTTTTTCAAGTTGCAGAGCTCGATGCTTCATTGTTTTGTTTTATTTAGTCAAATGCTCCCCTGGAGCCACCATTGTATCACGCACCAGTGATTACTGGAAGGAATATTATTAAAGAAGGAAGGATTCACGATAATGATGTTGTTGGCATTCCTGCTTCTGAGTTAATGGTATTTCATGTTTTAATATTCTTTATGTCTTCTACTCTGATATGTTAAAGTAGATTAACGACCTCTTTACTCCCGCTACTGATAAGATGCTAGCGGATGGTTATGTATTTCTTCGGTATTTAGTGTAGTCTATCAGAGTATTATTGATGTTCCAGACATTTCAGCATGACTATAGTTAGATGAAATATTTCTAACCCTACAGGATCTTTTCATTTTATTTGCTAAGTGTAGAATGCTAGGGGAAACCTTACTATATTGAATCTCCGGAGGTTTTGAGTTGAAGAAACCAGCTATCCCCCTCGAAAAAAGTCACTTCTCCCAACCGAGCCTTGCACCGTCGTGACTCGACACCCAGGTGCTTGAAGGCCCGGGGGAATTTGTTTTACCCGGATAACCTTTGCAGGCAGAGTTGGCTGGTATCTCCGAAACCTGGTGACAACTTATGACTGTTGGCAGACTCGGTCAGCAAAACCCCGTCAACAGAAACTGGCGCTAGAAGGAGGGCATGAACTCATCCCCTTCCCAAGATTCTGATTTTACACCTCCCGAGGGTTCCCCGAGTTATAATTTTAAAAGGCAAGCCTTCAGCGGGATTGGATCTTTCTCCCCAGCGAAGTTTGAAAGAGTCCTTAGGTCTGCCCCGAATCCTGGAAGGTTTGTCAAACTTGAGCCCACTGCTCGAATGAAATGAACCTCGAAAATATTAGCAGCCACTATTGTCTGGGGATCTATCATACCTCCGAATACCCAAACTCCTCAGATAATTCTGGGAACCAGTGCCCAAACTACCCAACATATAGTTCCTCCAATGGCTGCGTACTTCAGAAACACCGGGTCCCCAATGGGAACTTTTTCGGGCGCAATCAACGACTTACCCTCCCACCCGGAGAAGATTTGCCCACGATATGAGCACTTAGGCTCACAGACCGCAGAAGAACACTTACAGGCATATAAAGATGCCATGAACCGACACCGGATCCAACATGAAGATGTTGTGACTCGAATGTTTCCCTTGTCTTTAGGGCAAGGTGAGTTGAACTGGTACCTTAACCTTCCTGCCAACTCCGTAAATAGTTGGAAGGACATGGAGGATGCCTTCCTGGCTGCCTTTCGCGTGCATGTGGACCCAGCCTGGTCCCATAGCTAGTTCATCTCCATCAGGAAGGAACCCAATGAACCTCTTGCAGCATTCAACCATAGGTTCCAGCGCGCTCTGAAATGGTGCACGGGCCCCTTCATTCCATCCCCAGAGATAACCATACAAACCTACCTCAACGCGATGGACCCTTTCATTGCCACTCTCCTTTGGAGAACAACCGCTGCGGGCGACCGGGACACCTTGGCAAAAGTCTACAACCTAGCCTTGGAGCTGTCCCGTGGTCTCAACAAATCCCCGGGTGGGATTGGGAAGAGCACGCCTTTTAACATGATCCCCGACGGAACTGCATATGCCGGGGGTTACAACCCCAATCTAGCAATAGGTGCCCCCTCGATGGCGATGAATCCTCCGCCACCCCTGATAGACCAACATGCACGATATGTTTACCCAACGCAAACCCAGACAGTGCCGGGTCTATAAGTCTTCCCTTGGAACCAACCGCAGCAGACACAACAGACTCAGACACAACCGTCTGGAGTGCCATTCTTCCAGTCGTCTGCGACTGGAGGGTTTCCACCCTCGACTCTGGCTAATACTGCTGCCTTCCCGGGAAGCCAACAACAATCACATCCGTCACATTGTGACACAAACACTTAGTTGACCGCCGAGGTCGAATCCCTCCGGCGAATGTTGTCCACCTTGACCATGGACATGGGCCAACTGAAGGTGGGGTCCTACACACCCCATAATTCAAATTCCCAGAGGGGAAACATTTTCTCCGGCCAACGAAACAACAATACCGGAGGAAGGAACTTCAACAATGGGTCTAGGCCCAATCAAGAGCAATGGAATAGCAACGCGAATACCAGGGGTCTGCCTCCGAACCAAAATGCCAACCAAAATAGTGCTGGGCCATCACATTTTACACCAGTCGCAGACTTCCAGCCCATGGCCAATTGGTGTAGACTACACGACATGGGCTCACACAACGAGGTAAATTGTGCCACTTTGGAGAAAGTCATCATGATTTCCCAGCTGGACAGGCAGCAGTCGCATGATACCGCCCCTCCAGAGCCTCCTGTCCAAGAAACAACCCACAGTGCCTTCACCTGTGACACCATCTTCTTTGGGACTTCCAGGGAAGATGAAGAAGAATCTGAATTGCAGGGATTCTTTGATGAGTCTATTCCGCCCTTCGAGGCCAACGCGTTTACTAACCAGCGGACTCCATATAATACTCGAAGTCAGGTTGGTAAAGGACCGGCTTACACACCCACACCTCCTATCAAAGATACTCCCCTCGGAACAATACAATTGATCAACCCACTCCTCCAAAAGGTCCCAGCTCTAATCAAGCAAAAGATCTCACCGAGGAGAATCATCAATTCCCATGGGGAAGATTTGATATTACGAAGGCGTTAGAGTAGACAACCACCTCCATGACCTTGATGGAGGTTTTGCTAAACTGCCCCGAGCAGAAGAAGTCTCTTCTAAAGCTCTTAGGAAACTCGAAAGCTATCAGCCGCCCACCCAAGACCGTCTCGTTCGAAGATGCTAATGCGGCCGTCTTTCGGGGAAACACCGAGGATCCCCCATTCCTACTAGGCCTGAACATCCACAGCAAAAATATACACAACTGCTTAGTAGACTTCGGAGCTTCGGGTAATATCATGCCCTTGTCCATTTTCCAGAAGCTCGGATTCCACCCCACCCCATCTAATGGCGCAGTAATCCAGCTGGATAAGACTGCTGTGAAAATGGTGGGGGAATTAAACAACGTTCGGATACACCTTATCCAGGACCCTAGGATAGCCAGCATCATTGACATCCAAGTGGTGGACATCCTAGAGACCTACGGGATGTTACTAAGTCGGAATTGGTCTAAATCCTTGAATGGGTACTTTTCGACTGACTTTACCCACTTATGACTTCCATGGGAGGGAGAATCCAATAAGATCCGGGTCGAAAGCGAACCCCGGATGAAACGGGCCCTTACCGAAGTTGGGAGGGTCAATGAGGTCTTTTTCTCCGAGACTTCTCTGGGGGTGTACCGGCATTTTGAAATCTTAACATTCAATTTCATCCCCGGAGAAGACCCCGTCGTGCTGCAAAGAGCCCAAGACCTAGATGAAAAGATGAGAGTCGAAATTGGCTCTCAAGGCGCCATAGCCACCCTTGCCACACTCCTATCCGGAACTTGGTGCCGAGTGCACTACCAAAAACATTCAGAGCTCGAGTGCGGGCCATGTCTCTCAATGGCTGACTGGCACCTCGATAACCTCCGGAATAAACCACACACAATTGATTCCCTGGGATCCAATACTCCTACGGGATGCGCTCCTTTGGTACCATCTCCCCGGGAATCTCAAATCCACACACCTCTGGAGGTAAATTCTACACTCACGTCGGTAGTCTGGGAAGGACCCTCCAAGTCTCCTAGCAATAGTCCAAAGACTACTCCCCCTCCCCAACCCCAGATTATGAACAATGACTTATGGACCCTTAAGTTTGATGGGTCCTGATCCAAACAAGGCTGTGGGGCTGGGGTAGAATTAATCAACCCGCGAGGGAAGTCCTTCCTCGCGTCCTACAGGCTATAGTTTAACTGTACAAACAATGTGACAGAGTACGAGGCTTTGGTCCTTGGACTCTTATTTGCGTTAAGGAAAGGTATCACCCGCCTCCGGGCTCTGGGTGATTCAGAGTTGATTGTTAAACAAGTCCAGAGTCAATACACATGTCATGACAAAAGGCTGGCCGCATACCGCAACCGGGCTTGGAGCCTTATCAAAGATTTCGATGCCTTTGGCATTGACCTCATTCCCCGGCGACGGAACTATGTCCCGGATGCCCTCGCCATTTTTGCCAGCACACTTGAGCCAATGGCTGGCTCGCGACTCTGGAGATTTTCAGTTGAGATTGTCCCCACCCTGTCCATTCCAGATAATGTCACCCACTTTCAGGTTTTTGAGGACGATCAACATATCCTGGCCTTCATGGCAAATGTTGGTGTTTTTTAAGATCAGATAGTGGAGGAATGAGACCATGACGATACTGGGCAGAGTGATGAAGATGATGGGATCATGGACCTGCCCACTAATACCATCCCAAAGGGGATGGTTGCATTAGAATGAATCTTTGACTCGGACCCTCGGGCCCGTGAGAAGGTGTCATCCTCCCCTGAGGGAGGGAAGTTTGAGAAGGTTAACATCGGCCAGCCCGGTGAAGAGAAGATCATCCACATCGGTACCTCCTGTTCCCCTGAGGAGAAGGAGAAGATTCTCGCGGTTCTCCAAGAATACATCGATGTAGTTGCCTGGGGTTATGAAGACTTGAAAACATATGATACATCCATCATGACCCATACTATTCCCCTGAAACCTGATGCTAAGCCCTTCCGGAAAAAGCAAAGACTAGTCAACCCCCTGATAGAGCTTCTGATTCCTCAAGATGTAGAAAAACTGCTGTCAGCCCGGATAATCTTCCCAATCCGGCACACTACGTGGGTTGCCAACCTGGTCCCCTTAAGGAAAAAGAATGGTGAGATCCGCCTTTGCGTGGATTTCTGAAACTTGAACAAGGAATCTAAAAAAAATAATCACCCTCTCCCCTCATTGGATGAGGTGTTGCAGATAGTGAATGGATCCCAGATGATGTCCTTCCTAAATGAATATTCGGGATACAACCAGGTCATGGTCAAGTATGAGGACAGAGAGAAAACAACGTTTACCACCGAGTGGGGAACGTTTGCGTACAGGAGAATGCCTTTTGGCCTGATCAATGCAGGGGCTACATTTCAGAAGGCCATGGAAATTGCGTTCAAGGGCCTTGTGAATCGGTGCATAATCATCTACATGGATGATTTGACCATCTTTTTCCGGGACAGGCGTGATCATCCTGCCTACCTCGCTCAGATCTGCGAGAGATGTCGTCGGTATGGAATATTCCTCAACCCCAAGAAGTGCATATTCGGGGTCACCGAGGGGAAGTTGCTCGGGCATATCATCTCTGAGAAGGGTATATCCATAGACCCTGATAGAGTCGAAGCGCTGCTGAACTTACAAATGCCTGGCAGCAAGAAAGAAATGCGATGCTTCTTCGGAAAAATTAACTTCGTGCGACGATTCATCATGGGATTTGCAGAAATAGTTAAACCACTCAATGAGATGATGAAGAAGGATACCAAGATTGAGTGGAGTCTTGAGGCAAAGCGGGCGTTCGCCCAAATCAAACAAACAATAATGGAGGCACCTGTCTTGGCTAGACCGGACTATTCCCTTCCGTTTTACATTTACTCGTTTGCTTCGCCGCATTCTGCCGTGGTAGTGTTAACCCAAAAGGTCGAAGGGGAAGAACGACCAATAGCTTTCATGAGCTCCCCCTTCAAGAACGCTGAAGTCCGATATTCATCTCTAGAGAAGTAGGCCTTTGCTCTAGTTTGCGCCGTGAAGAAATTCTGGCATTATATTCTCCGTAGCAAAGTGCATGCTATCATCCCGGACCAGGCTGTTAAGTCTCTGCTGATGCAGAGTGAATTGGGCGAGAGATGGGGGAAATGGATGTCCATCCTCCAGGAATATGACTTAGAAATGCAGCCCATGAAGATAGTCCGAGGCCAGGAACTAAGTTGAGCGATGGCAGAAGAGGCTCCCCGCATAGAATGTTAGACTTACATGGTGGAGTCCATTACCCAAGATCCATGGTATACCGATTTGGTATACATGTTACTAAACAACAAATGTCCGGAGGGATTACCTCCCCACAAATGCTGAGCCCTGCGGATGAAAAGCGCCCACTTCATGATCAAAAACTCTGCGCTTTATCGCAGAAACTATGAGGGAGTGTACCTCCGGTGCATCGACAGAAATTAGGCTGAAAGAGTGATTGATGAATTCCACGGACAATTTGGAACCGGGCATGGCTCCGCCGATGCCACTGCCCATCAGATCCTTTGGGCCAGATACTATTGGCCCTGTATATTCAAAGATGTTTACGCTCATGTTAGGAAATGCCATACTTGCCAAACCGCAGCGCATCGTGAGCGTAACCCGGCTATGCCTCTACAACTAGTCTACGAGGCTAGACCCTTCACCCAGTGGGAATTTGAATTCATCGGGGAAATCAACCCCAACTCGTCTGCCAACCACCGATACATCCTTACTGCTACTGATTACTGCACTCAGTGGTTTGAAGCTATACCTTGCAAAAACAACACGGCAGACGTAGTTGTCAAATTCTTGGAAGAAAACATCGTCACAAGGTTTGGAATGCCCTTTGCTTTGGTATGTGACAATGGTCCGACATTTTCTTCAGCGCAGTTACTCGAATGGACCTACAATCGAAGGATCACTCTGAAGTTCTCCAGCAACTATTACCCCCAGGGAAATGGCGTTGCTGAATCGACAAATAAAAATCTACTTGAAGTGATCAAACATCTGTTAGAACAAAATCCCCGGGATTGGCATCAAAAGTTGAAATTCGCCCTCTGGGCGGATCGCATTCGCATCAAGGCCGCCCTGGGAACATCACCATTCCATCTGGTTTATGGTTAGAACCCTGTATTCCCAGTCAACTTACAGATCCCAGTTTTACAGTTTATGCAGGAATTTAACAACATAGACAACATCGTGGAGGTTCGGCTCTTAAAACTGGTGCGAATGGAAGAACAGCGAGACGCGGCTCTTGAACATTTTGCGCGTCATCAAGCAGTGGTAAAAAGATGGTTTTACAGGAGAGCCCAATATAAGGCTTTTCATATCTCGGATCTGGTCCTGTTGTGGGACAAGGCCCGGGAGAAGAAAGGAAAGCATACCAAGTTCCAACGGCTCTGGCTCGGACCATACCTGATCTCAGAAATTTTCGGGGCAAATACTTACCGCCTTAACGCTCTGACTGGGGAACCTATCGCATTGCCCGTTAATGGACAGTTTCTCAAACACTACTTCGAGTAGGGTAAGTTTGTCCAAAGTTGTATTATATGTAAAGTCTTCCGCTTGTAAATATCTCTTTCGGGTGTCTCGTTGCGAGGTGCCCTGCCTTGTAAATAGCCTTGTCGACTGTCCTCCGGGATAGTCCTCTTTTGTCATTTTTGTTTTCATTTTTGGTGTTCTTTTGGTCCCGGCGCTTTGTTCTGTCTTGCAGGAATTGGAATGCTTCGCATAACTCTGGCCTCCGGTGCAATGTCTACGGCATGGTCAACTTTAGAATCTATCTTTAGCATGGTGGAGTCAGCCCGGTCTTCGGGGTTGTTTTTACGGGTTATGGCACATTTTGAGCAATCTCCATTGGTGTTGTCTCCGGGAGTCTGGCAATCAGTGAACACAAATAATATAAGGAACAAGTAATCGGACACACTGAGGGTAGATCGGATGTACTAATTGGTTGACCTAGGTCTGAAACTTTAAAGAATTATTCCCTGGTCCAGAGCTTTATCCTCTCTTTAAACATCTAAATATAGGTGGACAGGTGAAAGAAGTACCGCCTTACCCATCCAGAAACAAACAAAATAACAAGAGGAAAGGCGGGATAAAACTCTGATTTTCAGGGAAACAAGCGAATTGACGACTGGTTTGATGTAATTAGTGCCTCTTCTCTACTCCTCCCAGAGGTCATCGGCTTGATTTCCTTCCAAAGCACACACGACACCACTGATGAAGGGCTACAGACTAATATCCGAATGGTTGGATTCTCTCAGATATGCTGCTCTTTGCCTGTCAGGCGCTTCGGGAGGCGGCTTATTCCAGCTTTGCTAACCAGAGATTCTTTAGTTCTCAAATGCGCTAAGGCATTTGTCCCAGATAGTCGCCATTTGTTATGCCCTGCATCCCCGTCCCTACATTTTGTGTGCAAAATGTTGGGTCCCCCTTTTTTTTTTTTCTTTTGTTTGCTTTTTGCTTGTGGCTTTGCCTTGTCTTTCTTTCCCTTTTGTTTTCTTTCCCCAGGTTTTTCTTCCCCGGTGTGGTGTTTTGTTTGTTTGTTTGGTTTTCGCCTCTGGGACTCCGGTCTCGGAGGTTGTCTTTCGGTGGGAACCGAATTCCGGACCTCGGGATTCCTCGCCATGATGTTCTTAAGAACATCATCGCAAGGAATCCCCGGGCCCAGAATCTGGAGGTTTGTTTGTCCGGAGATTGCCAGAAGGAGGAGGATTACCTTTTACCGCGGGTATAAATATAAATTATCAGTCACTTTCATGCTTACCGCGATTAAAACCTTCAAGCACTTAGAGCGAATTAGAGAGCGATTTCAAAGCGATTAACAGAGCATTTGCAGAGAGTTTACGATAATCAACGCTTGAAACTTTCGGTCGTTCTAAGGCAAGTACAAGTGCTTCGTGGTAGTGACTCTGACCGTTGGACAACTTGAGCTGTTGCAGAGCTCCCGCAGTAAATCCTCCCTTTCCTCCGCCTTCTGCGTTCTCAGGTTGGTGTTCCCCTTTTTTGCTTCTCTGGCTTTTTTCGGTTTTTGTTTGGTTTTGCTGGTCTTGTTTGTTTTGTTTTCCTGTTTCGTCTGGTTTGCTATGTTTTTGGTTTTGCCGCCTGTTGGTGGGTCGGCTCTGCTAGAAGGTTGTCCGCCCTCTGTGCAGAGGTAGTCTTTTTGTAAGATAGGGGAATAGTTGTATATACGTTTTGTCTCGTCTAGTTTTCTTGCGGGTGTCGTCCCGTGTTGTATATTCGTGTATATATGTGTATAACTGTATATAACCTCTGTATATCTCCTCGTTTCTATGTATATATCCCTCAGCTCCATGAATATCCTTCCAGGTGGCTTGAAACGCTGGTCGAGTCGCCTTTGTTTTTGGTTTTTCGCCTCTGAAGTCGCTTCGAGGCAGAAAACCACCTGTTTGAAACTCGGCTCTCGACCGGTTTCAAACAGGCAGTTTTCTCTCTCCTCCTTGAAGTCTGTTAGAACTTCATTTATGTCCCATGCGCACAATCTATTCCAGCCAAGTGGCTTTCCCTTTTCGCGCGTTCGGACAGTTGGTTCCGCCGTCATCGCCATAACTTGCATTTAATACCTACGCACGTGGCGCCCACGTGGGCTCGATGACCTGACTTTTTGTGTGTCCTCACCAATGGTCATTTCTTTGAGTTTCGGGTCTCCTACCATCTTCCATCCTGTGTCTTTGCCAAGTGTGATAAAATTCCCCGGACCCGGATGTTTGATAAGATCTTAAGTTTACAATATGTTTTGCTTTTTGGTTATCTTTGCATGAAACTAACTCTTCAGGAAGGCAAACACCACGGTGGTAAGTTCTCCGGACCCCGGAATAATTATTTTGATAAATGTGTTCTGACGGTCACTTTGCCTTGTAGGTTCCCGGAGTTCAGCTTCCAAACATGTTTGAGGCATCTGCGTCATCACCACCCGGAAGTCTGGAACTACCAACCACAGCAAAGACCAGGGCAGCCATAAAGTCCAAGATGGAAAAGGCCTTGGAAAAACTGCCCCTCACCATGAAGTTTGTACAGGATAATGTCATCATGGGCTCAAAGATTGAGTCCAAGGTCAAGCTGATAACTGACACTAACGTCGGAACATGGTCGGAAATGCAAGCCTTGGTAAAAATAATGCACATCTAGCGACAGGCTGGAGATCAACTAGCAACCAACATCGGGAACTCCAGAATCCTCCAGGCGGCTTGCTTCCCATGCTCCGTGCAATCTCTGGAGCTTATCCTAACATTGGCGAACCACTACAACTCTTCTGTCTGGGCCGTTATGCTCGTGGCCGCAGAACCTACAGGGTACCCCACTCCACTGGTGTCCCTCGACCCAGTCACATTCCAGGCGAGCCTGGGAATCCCACAGTTTGAGAAGGCCTCGGTGGTTACAAGGACTGATGCCTTAACCCAGTTCACACAACTGGAGGATGCTCCCCGGGTATTTATGAATACCCACTGGCTCAAGGTCCCAAAGAGGGACCCAAAGAGGATGAAGATAGAGATGGCCCGCTCTGAATTCAAGGAGAGCATCCAAATGGGGATGATAGGATTACCCCGGGCCTTTGGGAAGCCCTCCACCCAGGAGTTTGCCAAATGGATGTACTATTTCCTCCTCGGCATGTCCACCAAGGGAGGATATTTCGACTGGGCGACGATAATCTCCAACCACGTTGACTCCCAGTTCCAGCAGTTGAACAGGAAGAAGAAGTTCTATATGTCTTCTTATATTTTCTAGGCCCTGGCGCAGTAGAGGCCCCATTCCCACGGCCTACTTACTGACGGCGTACTCGGAATTGGTCCGGGACAAAAAGCGCCGTGGGACCATTTCCCACAAATTCAATGGGAGGCCAGCTTCCCCGATTTCTGCCGGGTAAACGATGCGTTCGTTTACCACCACCTGCTCACACCCACCCAGGATGCCGGATACCGCCTGTCCACTGAGGCGATGAAGCTAGTCCATAGTTATGGACATTACTATATTCAGTTCCAGCAGCATACATACATTAGGGTCGCCGGCTTCTCCGGGAAACCCTACTTATTACCTAGACATTGTGGGGACAAGATCGTGCTGTTGGAATATTGCAGGCAAATAATGGAGGTGCATGCCTTCTTTGCCCTCAAGAAGATCCCGAACATCCTGTTCCTAATCACCCGTGGGAACTACACATGCAGTCTGGCCGCCGCGAAGGAGGCAGACAATGCGCTGAAAATTTATAACTTACAAGAATTTTATCTAGCGCGGAAAAATTTTGATCCGCGTGGCAGGATTGCAAGGGCAATGCCCCGGGCTTCAGAGCCCCATCACATACACATGGAGGACTTCTGGGAAAATTGCCAAGATGATATGGATGTGCGGAGCCGGCACTTCATCAGAATGACAGCCGATATGATGCATAAATTGAAGCTCCGTAAGTTCCCGACAGACTTCTCAGATGCCGCCCCTACTATTGATCCCCAGTATAAGGAAAAGGGGATCGATAAAAAGGCCCTTCCACCAATAAACTGGGATGCCCAAGAAGGCCCCACTATTGAAGACTTTACTCGAGAGGTGGTCGAGAGAAGCCACGCCTATTTCAAGAAGGTGTGCCCCGGAAGTACCCGCCGAGCAGCCCAACCGGTGCCAAAGTTAACTCCGCCGCCGGTACCTAAAATGACCCCGGGGGCCGGGACTTCTTCGCATGGGGTAGATAAGGGAAAAAGGATAGCTAAAACCCCTTCCACGCAAGAAGTCCCCATCACCGAGCAATAAAACAATCGGTGGCAGCCTCCCAGCAAATGAGGGAGCAACTGATAACGAGGCTGGCCACCCCACCACTCATGGCCGGACCACTTCGTCCCTCCTCTCCGACATTGGCTGCCTTAATGGTTAAGGCAACAGGGGTAGACCCCTTAAAGGCGGCGGCAATAAGAGATGCGGGGCCACCTCTGGTCACCCGGCAAAAGAAGAAGCTCATCAAAAAGACCAAGACAGAGCCGGAGCCAGAGGCATCTCGACCACATGAAGTAGAGATCCTTTCCTCCAGTTCCACAGAACCGGAAAAGGAAATAGAGCCTGTAGAGGTCCCAGCCAGTCCCCCTCCAGAAGAAGAATTTGATGTATTTGCGACCGATGAGTTCAGGAATTTACAGGGGGACGATACTCAAGCGGAGGCAGAAGTCTCGGGGGCAGAGCAAGAGGCTGTGGAACAAGAAGATATTGAGCAAGAGTCTGCACAAGGGCAAGAGCAGCAGGTGGAAGAGAAGGAGCCAGAACCAGAGATTATCTCTGGGGCTCAAGCAATGCAAGGTCCGGGGGTGGACCAACAAAAACCAAGTGAGAAAATGGCATCCGCTGGGGGAACCGGACCTTTGGGAATAACCGTAACCCCAGCCACCACGTTCTAAGTTCCACTCCCGGGATCCTCTTTTGGGTAGGTGATCACGGCGGCCCAAACTCTAAATCTTGGCCCAACACCTCCCCTACTACCAAAAGAGGCCCCGACAGAAGAACAACAAGAACAAGAAGAAGAAGAACAAGAACAAGAAATCCCCGAGGAAGCCTACCAGGGTCCAGACCCAGTGGTTGACGTATAGGACAAGGCTGAGGAGATGGGGATTGAAAAGAATATTGCTGTGGAAGAGATTGAGGCAGGGATAGGAACGGATGAGGTCCACGTTGCTGAGAAGCGACAGCTACAGGACACTGGGGAAGAATCAGGAGAACAAACTCTGGTAGGAAGGCCACCCCTACCACCTCAATGGCTGATAGAGAGCAGGAAGAGAAAAGCTCAGTCCGCTCCTGTGATTCCTCTCTCCCTAGCCGAAATGATGGCCCAAGTTCAGGCCCCACCGAAGGCAAAGAAAGTCGGGACAGTTCACACTCTTCGAACTGGGCTGGGCAGAGAAACAGTTGCCGTTGTGGCAACACCTCCTCCAGACACCAATGAAGCAACTGCGGATCCCGCAGACTACAATGTTGCAGAGGTATCCCTAGGCAAAAGGGGAAAGCAAGGTGAGGTAAACTTGTTGAAGGAGGCAGGAAGTGCAGTGGAGGTCTGATATGAGAAAGAGGCCCAGAGGCTCAAAGCTGAAAAGGAAAAGAATGCAAACCTTATGGGGTTGCTTACTGAGCTGGCCCGACCCATTAACGCCGCTCCTCCGGAGACCTCCACATCAGAAGAACTACTGCAGAGTGACATAGACTCCCTACGAGTGATGAAAAACAAAGCCTAGGCAGTGGATGAGTGGGTCGCCCTGCAGATAGGGAACACTCGGCGTTTCCTGGCGCCCACCCTCCTAGATCTATACACGACCCGACAGGTTATTCATCAGGCTGAAGCGCTTATTGAGCAGTGGGAGGGTGACGCTGAAAATTACCATGCATGGAAGGTGGAGCTCGAAGAGATCCTTACCTTGGGAGAAGATATAATTTCTGAAGCCGAAATCCTGGGTGAGGAATCATTTGATTTTGTAAGAACCCAACACTCCAGACTTGACCTCACATTGGAGGTAACCAAGCAACTGGTAGGGTCCTTGAAAGAAAAGGTAAATGTTTTAAAATATTCTTCTAATTTATACAAGTCTTTTGTAATAAAGGCTTCCGGGGCTGATTCCCTTAGCACAGATACATATACCCCCGAAGATTCAGTTTTGGGGAGTTTTGATGAAATAATGAAGTCCCGGTATCAATCCCCGGAGGGGATAGATGGGGCCCAGATGGCGAAATTAACCAGCATGATACTTAAGGGTCATGACGCTACAAGGATGGCAGATGAATTTAAAGAAAATATTTCAGACCTGGGGGAACAAGTTGAAGTGGCCAAGCACAGAAGGGCCAGCCTGAAGGATATAGATGAAGATGGCATCTCCCGCCTCCTCCAGGATTTCAACGACAATAAGCAGCCTTGAGCTTTCTCTGGAGGCCGGGGAAAACTCACATTGAGTAATTCTTTATTCTTTCTGGGGATGAAAGTCCCCAGATCTCGGAGTCCCGGATCTGAAATTTTGTATTCTTTAAAGTGATCCGTGTCCCGGTCCCCGAGGCCGACCGGTCACTTTTAGAAACGGTTAATAAAGGTTGTCAGAAGGTAGTTGGCTACATCAAGGGGCATTGGCTTGGTAGTTGGTTTTCTGACAGGATGGTCTTCTCGAGGCACCGCTCAGTGGTACACCTGGCACATTGGAGACAGGGCGCCGCATTTCCCATTTATGAGGCATGTAGCCTCGGTCCCTAGGGGACCTACTTTCTTCTTTTTCCTTTCTGGCTCTCTTCTCGAGGCCGATTCTTCCACTATATTCTTGTCTTATCCTTCTGACATGACAAACCTATTCCATCTCCAGGTCTTTTGTAGGGTGGCGCAGGTAGTACCGGCCCCTGGATATTGTATTTTATTGAAACTTGATGTAAATAAGGTTAGGGTTAGAAGAAAGTTGTATAAATAGGCAGACCGGCCCATTTCCAAGGGTCGGCGAAATTGATGATTTTGTTGTCCATAGCAATAGCAAAGTGATTTCTCTTTTTCAAGTTACAGAGCTCGATGCTTCATTGTTCTGTTTTATTTAGTCAAATGCTCCCTTGGAGCCACCATTGTATCATGCACCAGTGATTGTTGCAAGGAATATTAATAAAGAAGGAAGGATTCACGGCAATGATGTTGTTGGCATTCCTGCTTCTGAGTTAATGGTATTTCATGTTTTAATGTTCTTTATGTCTTCTACTCTGATATGTTAAAGTAGATTAACGACCTCTTTACTCCCGCTACTGATAAGATGCTAGCTGATGGTTATGTATTTCTTTGATATTTAGTGTAGTCTATCAGAGTATTATTGATGTTCCGGACATTTCAGCATGACTATAGTTAGATGAAATGTTTCTAACCCTGCAGGATCTTTTCATTTTATTTGTTAAGTGTAGAATGCTAAGGGAAACCTTACTATATTGAATCTTCGGAGGTTTTGAGTTGAAGAAACCAGCTATCCCCCTCGAAAACAGTCACTTCTCCCAACCAAGCCCCGCACCGTCGTGACCCGACACCCAGGTGCTTGAAGGCCCGGGGGAATTTATTTTACACGGATAACCTTTGCAGGCGGAGTTGGCCGGTATCTTCGGAACCCGGTGACAACTTATGACTGTTGGCGGACCCGGTCAGCAAAACCCCGTCAACAACACCCATCTTGTACCAATGATTTCCTTACCAAGAGGTAATTGAACCAAATCCCATGCATCATTCCTATCAATTGTTTCTATTTCACTATTCATTTCTTCAACCCACTCTTCTTTTTCTTGAGCTTGTTCAAATGTTTGTGGCTCATTATTTTCCATGATTTGAGACATTAGTGCAAAATTCACTTTTGCTTGCGACCTTGTTGTCATTTTTTCAAAATTTGAATCTAACATAAGAGTTGATGGATGATTCTTTTATGTTCTTCTTTGATATTTTTGATATTTTCCTGCTCTTGCACTAGATGGTTCAGGTTCATCTTCTTCTTCCTCCTCTTCAATCTCATCAATTACTATCTCTTTTCCTTTTATTTCATTTTCTTTGGTATATTCTGCTAGTTCATTGAATACCACATCTCTGCTTATCACAAGCTTT
>MU227419.1:1181191-1194504 GCA_018584345.1 Thuja plicata
TGCATACCCCTTGCATACTAGTCTTGCTTTGTTCCTTGTGACTTCTCCATTCTCGTTCAGTTTGTTCTTGAATATCCATTTTGTACTGATGACATTCTTGTCATCTGGTCTTGGCACAAGTGACCATGTCTTTTTATTCTCAATCTGTTCAATCTCATCATTCATAGCACTTATCCATTCTTCATTATCTAGTGCAGCATTGACATATTTTGGCTCAAACTCGCAAATTAAAGAATTTGAGTTTAAAGCCTCTTGTTCTTGTACCGGCCTTCTTATCTCCTATGATCTGGTCCTCTGGATGGTTCCTTCTTACATATCTTGCAAGTACATGTATAGCTCTTTGTGTATCAGCTTGATCTTTATTACCTTGTACATTATCTTGATCATTATCCTGACCGTCGGTAACAACATTCTGACCGTCGGTTGCAACATTCTGTTGTTCTAGATTTAAGCACTGTTGCTCAGGTAGATTTATAGGTTCTTCACAATTTACAAACTTGTTGTAGTCCTCTGGTTCTTTTGTGCTTTCCAGCTCATTCTTTTCTGCAAATTCATCAATCCTCACATCTGCACTTTCAACTATTTTTTTAGAAGCCTTGATTAGACATTTAAAATCTTTGGTCTTGGTAGAATACCCTAGAAAAATACCTTCATCACTTTTGGCATCAAGCTTTCCATTTCTATCATCTTTTAAGACATAACATTGACTACCAAAGATCTTGAAGTAACTTACATTGAGTGTTTTACCATACCATAGCTCATAAGGAGTCTTCTTTATGACTTTCTTCAATTGTACTCTGTTAAGTGTATAAACAATAGTGCTGACAGCTTCTCTCCAGAAGATCTGGGTGATGTTCTTTTCTATCATCAGTGTTCTTGCACAATCAATTATTGATCTGTTCCTTCTCTCAGCAATCCCATTTTGCTTTGGTGTTCTTGGTGTAGAAACCTATCTTTTTATACCATGCTCATTACATAAATTAGTGAATTCATCTGATATAAATTCTCCTCCTCTATCTGATCTCAAACATTTCAGATTCTTACCACTTTATTTTTCTACCATAGCCTTATACCATTTAAACATCTTGAATGCTTAATATTTTTCTTTTAGAAACATGACTGTCATCATTCCAGAGTAATCATCAACAAAGAGAATAAAATATATATCTCCATAATAGCTCTTTGTCCTCATAGGTCTACATAAATCAGTATGGACTAATTCTAGAATAGTATGGGTTTTACTTTTGAAACTAGACTTTGTCATTTTACCTTTTTGACAATTTTTGCACATGATGTTGTCTAGCTTTGTCATCGTCGGTAAGCCTCTTACACTTCTTTTCGTGCTTATTTTCATCATGTTGTCAAAATTCATATGACACAATATTTTGTGCCACAACCATATGTCTTCTTTTATAGTCATTAAGAAAGTGGGGTTAGTGTCATTCAGATAGAATAAGTTACCTTTGGTCTGTTCACCGGAACCAATCAATTTTTCTGATTCATTGAAGATTTTTTCTTTCTTGTTCTCAAATGCTACTCTGTGACCTGAATTATTTAGCTAAGAAACACTCAACAGATTATAATTCAATCCTTTTACCCAAAAATAATTTTAACATTTAATCAGGTTATTCAACATTATTGTTCCTTTACCTTCAATTGGACAAGGTGCATCATTTCCCATTTTTACTGTACCACCATTATAATACTCAAAAGTATTAAATTTTTCTTTGTTACCTGTCATATGGTGAGTGCAACCACTATCTATAATCTAGACATCATTCTTACTAACCTTAGATATGAGTGTAGTTTCTTCATACCTTTCATTTTCATCGGAATCATCCTTTACAGCTACAAATACTATCTCAATGTCATCATCCGATTTTGTGTTAGTATATTCATCTTTGCAAGCAGCTAGATAGCTAGCCTTCTTGCCTTTATCCTTGTAATCTCGGGTATCCTTTCTTTTTGATCGTCGTTAACCTCTGTAATCTTTGTTATCACCTCTGTCAGATTTCTTCTCAAAAGATCTGTCATCACTTTTGTTAGGACATCTTGCAGCAAAGTGTCCAATCTCTTTACAATTAAAGCATACAAGTGGTAACTTACCTTTGCCTCTCTGCATTCTTCTTTCCATGAGTGCTTCTATTTCATCTAGATCTTCTTCTTCACTTTCACTTTCACTGTCTCTTATAGATGAGTGTCTTTGACTAGATTTGCTTATTCTCATAGAAGATTTAAATGAAGACTCTAAACTTGGTAAGACACTATTGTCAATGTTATTCATCTCAAATGAAATCAGTCTACCAATTAGGCTATCAAGAGTAACTGTATTGTTTGCTACTGCTCTCATTTCTTGAATAGTAGAGACTCTAATAGCATATATAGGCAATAAGGTTCTTAAGATTTTACTTACCAATGTCTCCTCTTCAAGTGTACCTCCAACACCTCGTATAGCATTGACTACTTTTATTCTTGTGCTGTACTGTGTGATATTTTCACCTTCTTTCATTCTGATATCATCAAAATTTCCTCTAAGGCTTTCTTCCTTGGCTCTCAGAACCTTTGTATCACCTCCATGTACAAGCTTCAGTTTGTCCCACATTGTCTTTGCAGTTTTGCAATCTTTGACATCTTCAAATTCAGCATCAGAGAGTGAGGAAGAAATCTCAATAACCATGCAGTTATGCTCATGCTTCACTCTCAATTGATCTACTGTCAATGGTCCTGTAGGCAACACATATTGTGTATCTAAGTATTGAGTAATATAATTGTCAATACCTGATAAGTAGAGTCTTATCCTACTTTGCCATGAAGCAAAGTTGTCTTTGTTCAACTTAGGCACATCTCGTCTGTTCATCTTGTGATCTTTACTTAGGTCTTGAAACCTTCCTTCTAAGCACACAAGCTTTGATACCAATTATTAGTAATAACTAAGAGGGTGGGGGGGGGTGGGTGAATTAGTGGCCTCAATAATTTATCCTTTAAACTTTAATCCACCAATCAATACACCTCAGATTATTAAGTCCCTACAAGATGCATGCCTATAAATACTTTGAAATAATTATCTGTCTGTCAGTTTTCCTTGTCTGTCCTTATTCTCCTTGATTACCGATAAGAAGTAAAACTTATTTACTGATACTCAGTAAATATGCATAGTATACCAATCAATCCATAAATGCATATGTGAAATGTAAAACAATAAAGTAATAAACCATACACACATAACACATAGATTTTAACATGGAAACCCTGTTAAGGGAAAAACAACTGGGACCGGTACCCCAAATTTTCACTCTTCTGAAGTGAGCCCTGTTAGGAGCCAACCCTATTAAAGCTTACAAACACACTGTTAAGTGCGACCTTGTTAGAGGATTTTTTTATACATAGGTTGTCACTTAGTATCTGACATCTATTTTTCTACCATCCTTGAATCAAGCTCCTTCTTAGACTGTCAATAAGCTTTAGGCAAATCTTGTTACCATCCTTGAATCAACCTTCTTCTTAGGCTGTCAATAGGCTTTATGCAAATTCAATACTGCTTTCATAAATCAACCTTTTTGGCAATATGTTAGGATATACCTCAATTATAGAAGACGGTTAAGTCCTGCTCTGTTAAGAGACTTAATGCTTCAATGGTTAAACTGAAACACAATGACCTATTTCTAATGCAACTTGAATTGTATATTTTCAGATCTATTTAAGTACAATACCTCTCTGATCAATGTATCAATTCAATTCCTTTGTGCTTCACACTTTCTGCTCTGTGATGTTGTGCTTCACTATTCATCGGTGTCTGCAGAATTCTTTAGCTCTCCCTTAGCTTGATTGATCAGGACTATATGAAGATTATCCTTCACCAGTTTCTCTTCAGTATCCTCTTTCTATTCACTCCCCTTCCGTGTATCTGATTGCTTGCGGAAATGAATTATGCTTGCCTCTTATATAGACATGATATTCCTTAATTCTTGATTCTTGATTCTTGGCGTGAAAAAAAATCCAGCCAATCTGATTTACGGCTTTAACTCCTTATTTATCTTGTAGTTATCTTCTTGCCAACTGTATAAATCTTCTTTAAATCAATTACTTAACTGTGGTCGAATAAAACAAATAAAACAACCAGTTAAGTCTATCCTTAAGCTCTGCCAGCTAGATATTTTGTCATTTTTTGAACTCTCTATTCCATCGGTCAATTCTATAGTTTATCATCGGTGACAATTGCCAGTTCCGTCGGTGTAACTCCAGTTAGCTTCGGGATCTCCGTCTGTCCGGCAACTCTGTGATTCTGCTTCACCGGGCAACACTGTCTTCTGCTTGTCGGGCATCATTGTGACTTTTTCTCTGCCTTTAACGATGGTGTGCACTCTGTCGGTGTAGTCTGTCACTTAGTGAATACTTGACTTTTATGCTTTGTTGAAAGCATAATCATTGTTCCATTGATTCTCTGAATTCTTTGGCATTATGTACATGACCGTACAGATGATATCAAGCTAACATCAATGAAAATACAAACCATTAACTATTTTAATGTCTTGCATCATCTTCAACTTAATATTATCAAACATTCAATCAGTTACATGTCATCACACATTACTCTCATTGAAGAGTAGAAAATTGAACTTACTGATGGTATTTTCACTCTTTATACAATAGTTTGTTGCAGTCTTTCTGTCCTGGCTCTAAAATTATGGTTTGGTTGAAGTCTTTATGTGATTGGAAGTATTAGAGATGGCATTTTCATAAATTTTCCATAGAGTTTTAGATTCAGGATGCCCTTTTACAATCTTGCGAAACCTTGCCTCTATCATCGTCAATACCCTCAAAAGTGGGAAGCTAAGGTCACTCATAGATTTCATTTTTTGCCAAACGAGAAACCTGGGCCTCGTGACCTTTTCCAAACTGATTTTTAACAAGTAGGGGTGTTCCACTACAAATCTTGCATGGAGCTCCATGTTATTAAGTACAAAGTTCATCTTTGCACTAATATTTTCTGTGGAGCAAGAAAAAATTAAAGGGGCAGCCCGAAATACTTGCCAGGTTTCCTCTGTCGAGAGCCCACAAAGTTTGAGTTTCTGTATCTTGGCCTCTAACGTCTCCATGCAGCTAACAACTATCAAATTCAAAAAAAAATTGAATACTTTGGTTCCTTGTCTGCGCCAATCTTGTCAGTCAAATCAGCTTGAGCAGGTGTTAGAGAAGTGCATTTGAGAAGATCTGGATATATATGTAAGAATATGTAGAGATTTGTTCGACAAAAACCCCATTGCTCCAAGAAAGAAAATGAGGGCTTCAGGGTCTTCTCTAGGTTAGTAGTGGTAAGTTGTGGTCTTCTGAATAGGGCTTTAATGAGCACCTACTGGGGCTGAAATATATTCTTCAAGAACTCTATCTTAGGAAGAAGGTCGTTCTTGATGCTGAGGCTCAAAATGTTGGGATGATATGTGAAAGCTTAGTCTGAGTTTCATCTTCAAAACCCACATACATCAAAGCACAAAGCGTGCTAAATACCCTAGCCACCTCCTAATCACTCTATTGCAGATTATGAATTTCATAAAATTTTCTATTTGCAATAAAAGAAAATTGTAAGACAATTTGTCAAATAATTACTTCCTAAAACAACATATATCCAATCTTTCATCCTTAAAATCCGTTATCTGTGAGGAGTTACCATACCAGGGTTTCAATAAATGGAAGGTCGTCGAACCTCATTGGGAAGGCTTCTTCCGTGCATTTCCCCCCTGCACATAGAGCTGGGGATTGGGGCTGGAATTTGATGGTCACCCTACCTATCATTTTAATCTCTTTCATTTTACTTTTTGAGAAAAACATTGTTTGTCAATTTTATTTTTTAATTTACAAATATTTTAATAAATTTAAATATTTTATCAATATATAATAAATATTTTATTATCAAATATTTTAAGTTTTGATTCAAACATAAATTTATTATATAGATACAAAAAAGAATGTAAAATTTGAAATTAAGTATAAATTAGTAATATTTGTAAAAACTTTAAATTTACTAAACAAATTTTTAAATTTTTTTGTTTTATTTGAAAAAGATTCTAAACTAATAATAATATATAATAAATTTTTGTGTCATAAAAATTATATAAAATTAGAAAATAATTATAAATTAGCAATATATAAAAAAATCTTGAATTAACCATCCAAGTTTAAGCTCATATTCTTTTTTTAAAAAGGATTATATATATATATATATATATATACTCACATGTTTCTAAATTGAAAAGATTTAAATTAATAATAATATACAATTAATTATATAGAAACTTTTATTTGTGATTAAAATAATTATAATTTAGTAATATATACAAAAATATCATATTAAAATTTATAAAATAGAAACATATATATTATAAAATAACATATATTTATCATACACATTATATATATATATATATATATATATATATATATATATATATATATATTCTCTGTAACAAAATTTGATGGTTTGTTAGTAAATTAAAGTGTCATATTTACGGTTTTATAACAATTTAACATGTCAATCCATATGGTCCAACAAATTTTCAGCATGTCATATATGGTTCAAAAGTGCAAAAAGGGCCAATACGGCCATCAAATTCCAGGCTTGTCGGGGATGACCCGGTGGAAAGAGGAGCCCTTGAAATGGAGGGGCCTCTCTGACTTGCCCATGCCCTTGTCGCTAGTGAAGAGTGCCCTAAAGTTCTTTGTCGTCTTCAGTGTCACGTTCGCGAACAACTTCATCATGATTCTCCCCGCCAACGAACATGTGGAAGAAACCCCTAGGATTTGCCATCCTATAAAACCTAATTTTCCTACCAAATCGCAAAATAAAGTGCGTTAGTAGCTAATCTGCAAAATGGATCCACAGATATGATTCTGTCAGTAAAGAAGCAAAGCATGAATAGTTACCAAAAGCATTGAACAACTAGGACACCATAAAACTAACAATTTCTGAGAGGGTTTGCTCAGCAGTCTAGCCTCCCAAACACAACATGTTCTTGAACATCTAGAACTTCCAGGGGAAGCTTCAAGAATTGCATGAAGCTTTCTATTTTTATTTATTTATTATGATTAGGTTACAAATTATTTTATTTTATTTTGTTGGGGTGGGGGGGGGGGATGATTTTTCTGCTTCCTAAAACCAATGAGAAATCAGAAAAATCATGTTTTTCAATTATTAAAAATAAATATTAATAGCCAACTATTATGTTTTGGTCCAACAAAATTTAATACTTCATTTTCATTGGTTGATTGACTTCGTCAAATTAAAAAATTTGCATCAAATGGATGCATAACCCCATGTCCCCATGTCGCTGCTTAAATGCAAATTCTGTTTAATTTTAAGTAGTGGGGGTGTTCCCATGCAAATATTTAATTAGTGAGAAAGGATAAATTAGAATCTTTTCCTATTTAAGTGGAACAACTACTGGTTACAAGTGAAAAATAAGCTTGGAGGAAAAGGGAGGGGTTGAAATAAGCAGTATTGGCTTATTGAGAAAAATCAGCAAAAAATCACACATGGCTCCACAAATTGATTTCCCTTTTTTTTGCTTCTTATTTTTTCTTTAAATAATTTTTACAAAATTTGTTATTAATAATTCTATTTAACCGTGCTATTTATGACAACTACTAAAAATAATCTTGGGGCCACTAGCTCCACAAATTGCTGCTAAAAATTTTGAGCAACAACTGCTAGCCAAAATAAGCTAAGCAGTTGCATGGGGACCTACCTTAAGTATCTTGCGTAGGCAGGAACTAATAATTGATAAATATTAAATGTAGTAATATTATTAAGATTAAAAAAGAGTCATGTTAAATCAAAATGAAAAGCTAACTAGTTTAATTAATTATGTATCAAAATGGAAAATATTATATTCTAATTATAAAATACTATTTTTATTGTACAATATTATTTAACCTCAAATCTAGAGATTTTATTTTTTTCCATTGGTTGATATTACTCTCTAGAATCACATTTAAAAAGTTATCATTAGAAATATGAAAAAAATACATTTATAACTTCACTTAGATGTGAGTTCTACAACTTCCCATTTAAGAAAATTTAAATTTTAAACTCCCTAGACTACACTTGGTCGTTGACAATGGAGGGGGCTTTGCCCCTCCACATCCTGACCCTCCTCCCAAAGTAGATGTTGTGCCTTTGGGGTCCCTGTTACGAATTCTAAGGCTGAAACACTTTTGGAGGGACTTTCCACAAAAATCCCTACTGACCTGAATGTCATCCATGTGGATTCCTTGAGCAATCATAGTGGAGGGGCACACAAAGGTGACCCCCCAAAAATTAACTAGAAGGGAACATTGGTTAATGGGACCCAAGTGCAGGTGGCACATAATCTTATGTCGGAATACATTCGAACAAAAGAAGGAATAAAAATTTGACTTCCTGACGTTGTAATGGATAGAATTTTCTTTTATGAACAACAATCTGGAAAAAAATTTGTCCTTCAGACCAACTATAGATATGGTCCAAAGATGGGCGGTGGCTAGGTGGAAGTTGAAAGGTAGCATTTCTACCAGTGATATGCCTGATAGTCTCTCCCTGTTGAAATTCATGACGGAGAGGGACTTGATTAAGATCCTCGCAGGATCATGGGCTTATGGGAAGCACTATTTGGCTCTATGTAGATGGAAACTAGGGTTTGACCCATTGAATGATCTCAAAAAAATGACTATGATATGGATAAGAATGTCAAGACACTCACTGAAATTTGGGATGAACAAATCTTTCGATGGATCGCTAACACATTTAGACACTATGTGACTTCAAATGTGGTGACTTGGGAAAGATCAAGGTTAGTCTTTCCCCAGTTTTGTGTTAATGTTTCTATTAACAAAACTCATCCTAATTTCATTGCTTTGCAATTGAAATTGGGAAAATGGACTCAAGCCCTGGTATATGATAATTCCACTCTTAATTGACAAAAGTGTTCCAAACGGGGACATGTTATAGAGAACTGTAAACCCCTCTAGCAAAGGAGCCTAAATTGAAGGGTAAATTCTCTTTACCCCCACACATGGAGGGAAACCAGTCAAAAGTTGGAGATTCCTTGGGGATCGAGGATTGTCCCTTCATTGATGGTTTTTTGATACTAATGAACTCTTTGAATAGCTTCCATTTCCTGGAGCAAGTTCCAACTGAGAATATAGTATGGATCCCAGAAGAAGATTGAAAACCCCTTGGAAATGATACCTTGGAGGAATGGAAAATATTATCTACTCCAAAGGAAAGGAAAATAGGGAGGGAAACATATTCTACCCCATTTTTCAACATATATTCAAATAGTGGTAGATGCACAAAGGGATAATGGACAAATAAAGAAATATATGGAACTCCCAGTGATGAGTCCAACATGAAGACAAGCCTCAAATGACTCCCCAAAACATAAGGAAAAAAGGGAACAAACCCCTTTTACCCTTGAGGTGCAAGAAAAGGTTAATGCACAAGGGGAGGATGGTCAAACTAAGGAAGATATTAAAATCTCAGTATTGAGTTCAATAAGAAGTTAAGCTTCAAATACTCTAGTTGTGAGCTTTATTTTAGAAAAGATTGAAATAAAAAAAGTAACCCATGAGGCTAAAAAGTCACACTTTTCCTCAAGTGCTACAACTAGTATCATGTTGATCACATAGGAAGAGGAATGTATAATCCACAAAAAAAAACCTAGAACTAAAGAGGTGGATGTGGGATCAGAGAGTGAGGTGGGATACCCATTCGAGAGGGTTTCAAGGCATAAGGAGATGGCTAGGGAAATTGCCAATGGTAGGAAAAGGACCCAGGATGTTAATAAAAAAGGTAAGAAATGAATTTCCTTTCATGGAACATGAGAGGGCTAAAAAATCCTCAAAAGAAATATGCCCTAAAAATTTGTATTATAGAACTTATTATAGATATTTTTTTACTTCAAGAAGCAAAATTGAATACTCATAATTTTACTAGTATTGTTGATAGAATTTGACCAAGCTCCTCTCTTTTCATAAGTGATGCTAATGGAGCCTTAGGGGGACTGGTTAGTATGTGGAACCCTAAATAAATAAAATGAGACATCTATTCATTTTCCCCTAATTTTGTAGTTGTGACTTTCACTTTGAATAGATTTGTGTGGTATTTGTTTAATGTGTATTCTCCTAATACCAGGTCAGGACATAAGGAATTTTGGGATGAGATCCCTTCCTTTATCCTTGATGATTTGGACTCACTATGGATGGTGGATAGAGACAATAATTCACCAATCTTCCATTCTGAAAAAATGGGAGGTTTAATGGATTATTCAAACAAAATGGCTGATTTTTCAGATGTCATTGAAGTAAGACTAGCGTTTTTGACATTGAATTTGCATCTGGTGAGTTTTATGCATTTTGTGAAGAACATGAGATAAAGAGATAGATTTCTTCTTTGCGAACCCCAAAACAGAATGGTGCTGAAGAGAGAAGGAATAGGACTATCCTCGACACAACTAGGACTGTGATGATTTAAGGAAGAGTTCCACAGATCTACTGGAGAGAAGCAATGTGCACCGCAATATATACTTTGAACGGAGTATAGATTAGGTAGGGAACTGGTAAGTCTCCTTATGATCTATGGTATGGTCATATTCCTATAGTGAAATACTTTAGAATTTTTGGAAGTAAATGCTACATTAAGAGAGATGAGGATATTGGAAAGTTTGATCCTAGAAGTGATGAAGGAATATTTCTTGTGTATTATACAAAGAGAAAAGCATATAAATGTTATAACTACAGACTGAAGAAGATTGTTGAAAGTGAAAATGTCAGAGTTGATGAGAATGTGCAGAGATCAGAAAGAACCTTCTGGTATGACATAACTGAAGAAGACAATTAGATTATGGAAGTGCAAAATCAAAGTTAGGATAGACCAGAAGAGCACAAAGAACTTGTGGAAAATGAAGTGGATGTTAACACTGAAGGGTCTACTACACAACCTACATCAAAAACTCCATGGTATGTAAGGATTAATCATTCTGAAGATGTCATTATTGGTGATAAGAATAGAGGTCTTCAAACTAGAGGAAGAATTTCTAGGGAAGAAACTTGTTTATTATCTGAATTTGACCCTAAAGATATAAAAGAAGCATGTAATGATGAGAGTTGGATGAAATAAATGAGAGAAGAACTTGATTAGATTGAAAAGAACAAGACTTGGATTGTTGTTCCCAGACCTATTGACAAATATGTGATCGGTACTAAATGGGTATTCAAAAACAAGCTGAATGAAGATGGTAAAGTGGTTCGAAACAAAGCAAGATTGGTTTGCAAAGGATATTCACAGATGGAAGGTATTGACTTTACAGAGACCTTTGCTCTTATAGCTAGACTTGAAGCTGTTAGATTACTTCTTGCATATGCAGCTTACAAAAAATTTAAATTCTATCAGATGGATGTTAAGTCTGCATTCTTAAATGGTGAAGTAGAGGAAGATACTTATATTGAGCAACTTGATGGTTTTACTCTAACCGAGAAAGGAGATATGGTTTTTAAATTGCAAAAAAATTTGTATGGATTAAAGCAAGATCATAGAGCATTGTATGCTAAATTTGGCTCTTCCTCTCCCCAACTCACTTTGGGATTTTTTTCAATCATGGCCCACTTTATTTTCCAAGTCAATGTTCGCTTTCTTATGGAAATGTACCTGAGCTACAGTTCTTTGGGCTCTATGGTGGGAAAGGAACAAATAAATTTTTAGACATACATCATTCACTTTAGAGAGAGTCTTGGAAGGGATTGAAAATTCTATCTCAGAGATAGTTAATGTTAATTATTAGAGCTCCAAAGGCAATCACACTTTCACATCTTGGGATGCTATCATTCTCAAGGATTGGAAAGGTATATCTATTCCATCTTTTCCTTTCCATTATGTCAGTCTCCTTCCATATCCTTCTCTAAGGCTAAATGGACACCTAATTGTCCTAATCAAGTTAAAATGAATTTTGATGGTGCCTCAGGAGGTAACCCTGGTATATCTGGTATTGGGATTGGTATCCGAGATCATTTTGGTAATCTTTTGGCATTAAAATCATCCCTTGTCCCCTCTGATACCAACAATGTGGCAGAAGCTCTATCTCTTTTTAATGGTTTGGTATTATTAAAAAAATTAGGATTCTCCAATATCCATATTGAGGGTGATTCATCTGTAATAATCAATGCTTGTGTGAGCAGGAAAGTTATCAATCAAAAGATTGCATATATTTTAATGCAGACTTGTACTTTATTAGACTCTTTCAGTGAATGTTATATATAACATACATTCTGAGAAGGAAATATGTTGGTAGACTTTTTAGCTAATATGGGGTGTGACAATATCAACCTTGATTCTACAACCTTAGTTATAAACATCAATGATCATCCTCAATTACTCCATATTATTAATCGTGAATGAATTGATCATGATAATCCACAGTTATCTAACATTTCCAAATTTTGTTAGTATGGGTGTTGGCAGCACAACTGTTATTTTATGATTAATCTAACACTTCCAAATTGTGATAGTTTGGGTGTTGTGAAGAAAAGATGAAGTTTATTGTCTTTTCCACAGGTATTTTTGGTGGTGGTGAGTCTGATGACTCAAGATTCTTTCAAACACTATAATTGTGAACTCCCAAGGTGGGTTTTGCCAAGTACTAAAGGCCTTGCAGATCCTACGACCAAATGAAACTCGCACCAAAATTCAATTTCTGTCATGAAGAATATAAACCACACTTTTTGCTTCCATAATCATCTTCATGCATGGATAAAGGCGATCTCAAAATTCTATTGTATAAAAGACAACTTCATGGTTCTAGGAACTTGTGTTTCAATGGTACTTTTTTGCCTGCGTAAAACAAAGACACACAATAAGTTCGAGGCTTGCTGCTTTTCATTCCAATCATGGTGAAATCTACTCGATATTATTTGATCATACTAGGATGATGTTCGGTCGTACATGGTGGAATCCTTTTGGTTTTCAAGTGGCTATGGTTCATGCATACGATAAAAAAATGATATGTAATGTAATGGCTATTTTGAATGGGGTTGCCACATTTTGTATTGGGCCCCATTGTTTATCTTTTATTTCCTATTGGAATTATGGGGGTCCTTTGCTGGGTCTGATTATGCAGATGTATTTATGTAATTGGGGGTTAGATAGTGTATAGGGTTTCTTTTTGCTAGGTATTTCTATTACCCTTATTCTTATTGTATCTATTGGGCGAGGAATGGAGGTTTTCTTGTTGGTTCTTTCCTCTAGGAGTCCATCAACCTCTCTCTCTCTCTGTATATATATATATATA
>MU227419.1:1199928-1224583 GCA_018584345.1 Thuja plicata
CAATGACTCAATAAATTATATATATCATTTCAATTGAACATTTTATAAAATATATTGTTTGAAAATAATCAAATGTAAAATTTTATCTTAAAAAATTATTTAAATAATAAAATTAAGAAAATTGAGACTTATCATTATAATTTAAGCATTGAGAAGGTTAATTAAATTATAAAAATTAAATAATTATATAATGAAATGTATTTAATATTATTTTTGAATTATGTGGATAAAGATTTATAAGTGTGAGTTATATTATGTATTAATATTATAGTTATTAAGCATATTATAATTTTAAAATCATTGGAGTTATGGTTAGGACTAGGTTTATCATGAAGGTTACAATTAGATAAATATTGTTAGGCTTCAATTTAGATTAGGATGTTCACATATGGCTAAGGTTAAGTTAGGGTTATAAAGATTAATTAGAGTTGGTGTTAATATATATTAAGGTTCTAATTACAATTAATTCTAGATAGAGTTAAGTTTGAGGTTTGAGATTGAAATAAGGTGAGAATGAAGAATAGATTATTCTAAAATAAAATATAATATTAAAAAGATATTTTTATTGTTTCTTTTAATTATATTATATCATTTTAATTTAAAAATATGTAATTATATTTTAACATATTTATAATTTTAAATAATTGTTACAAAAGATGTTTAAATAGAATTACATTACATCTAAATAATATTTTATTAGAATTTTAAGGCAGTACCAGATAATTATTCTAATAATACAATACCTTGCAACAAATAAATAATATCATCTTTTATTATACCAAATGCCTTAAAATTTTTCTCTATTTACAAATTTTACTCTAAAGTAAATTTTCAATAATAACAATATAAATATACTATTAACAAACATTAACAGTGTATTAATAGTTCATAGAAAAATAATTGAATCTTGAATTAAAAAAATGGTTCATTAATCTTGGTAATTGTGAGAGGCAAATTGTACCAAATATTTATTGTTGTTTACAACACTTAAAATTTTGATTTGATTGGTGATGTATGTATGGCATGCAAAAAGGCTATGGGACTGGGTGCAAATTTCCTGCCCCATAGCTGGTGTCGGGTGTGGTGGGGTCAAACCTAATTTTGTTTTTTTATTGTTTTTTAATGATTTTTAAAAAAATTGCGTTTAATTAAAGAAAACAAAACCTAAAATTATTTCGTGGAGAATTTTTTTTAAAATTTGGGGATTATATATGAAATAAATTAATTACATTTAAATGACATATGTTATTATCGTCTTCCGTCAATCAAACCCAAGTTTGATGCTATGCCAATTTTTCTTTCTGAAAAAATGGGCGGGCAACGTAAGCAATGCATTGTTTGACAGACGGTGTTGATGGATGAGAAGATATCAGTGAACGTCTTCTTAGCCTATATGAAACCTAAAAAAAAAACACAATGTAAAAAGTCATAAGCCGGCTTTGTAAAATCAAATCTGTGCAGACTTAAAGGTATAAGAAAGGGGTCATGGAGAGATGGATGGATAGAGATAGGGCGATGTGTCTAAATGGAGTGATAATGTGTGTGTGTGAGGGGGAGAGATAGTGTGTGTGTGTGTGTGTGAGGGGGGAGAGATAGGAATAGAAAGAGGGAGGGTGCAGAAGAAAGAGAAAGATATGAGAGGAAGAGGGACATGGAGAGGAGAGAGAGGAGGGGAGAGTGCAGAGGAGCCATAACTTTGCTCTATTTTTAAAGACCCAGCGAAGTGATTTCCTCTGCCTTCACCAAAACTCGTGTGAAGTGACCTTTCTTTCCTTTTTCCAGCTTGCACCATAAATTCCCTTTATAACAATAACTGATTGTGTCTGCTTACTGTCCTTCTAAAATCGTTACCCTTTTGGTAATTGATCCTGCAATGATGCATTCTCTTATTCTTTCGAGAAAGGCGGATGAGCAAGTAATAAACTTTAAATTTAATGAATTGATTACCTCTATTTGAAAAGGTGGTGGCATTAATAGATGTAATTTAGCTCCCTTCCAAATTTAGACTTAAATCACATAAGTTAAGAGTAGAAAAGTTATCAAAAATCTGATCATATCTTTTCTCAAAAGTAGTTGCCCAATTAGCAACCTTATCTGCCTCAGTGTTTCCCTCATGTAGAGTGTGAGAAATTTTAAATTCCTTAAACTCCTGCAGGCATTCATTGAATTCCATAATAATGCATTTGACATACCAGGTGTTAGATTAATTCTTTTTTATTGCATCGATTACAATTTTAGAATCCCCTTCTAAATGAATTTTTTCCACCCCTAACACCTTTCCCAATTTTAAAGCTAATAGCATTGCTTGAGCTTCTGCAATATTATTAGATCCATCTTCTAACCTTTTAGCTGCTAAGGCTAACAACTCACCTTTGTAGTTCCTAGTTATGGCCCCTGCTCCAAATATCCTGGGGTTTCCCTTCGATGAGCCATCAAAGTTTACTTTTATCCAACCGGTATTCGGAGGAACCCATCTAACATCATCTCTGCAAGTTTTAATCATTCCTAATTGACTACCATCATTTTTATACCTTATCTTAATCCCTGGTCAATGTCTCTGTATTAAGCTATCCCATGATGTAAAGATGGTATTAGCCTTTAATTTGCTGACTACAGAGCTCGTGACTTCTTCTATCATAACATCAATCCTATGGCAAACTCTCTCTACTGATTCTAAAACTTCTCTGAAAACCCTTCGGTTCCTCTCCTTCCAAATCTCCCAGATGACAATTGTAGGATAGATAGTCCAAATTTTAGAGAGAGAAGACTTTCAAGGGGGATTATACCATCCTTTGAAAATATCTAAAATAGAATAAGGCAGAGGGCCTATGAAGTTTAATCTTGACTTTATCTTTTCCCAACACTGATGAGAGAAATCAGAATGAGCTAAAAGATTATTTACATCCTCAATAGTATGTTCACACAATGGGCATCTTGAGGGGCCAGTAAAACCATAATTCCTTCTCCTATCATCTGTAAGAATCCTATTTTGGATGGCTAACCAAGCAAATGCTCCTGCTTTAGGTAAGCCATAATTATCCCAACATAGTTTAAAGGGCCAATCCATCTTATTCTCCTCACTTGCTAGAAGGTGATAGCCTAGTTTTGCAGAGTAATTACCACTCTTGGCGGCACACCATATAATGAGATCCATCTTATTCACTAAGGACATAGATCTTGATGTTAAAATTGCATTCATTTCAGAGCATAATTCAGCCCCTAAGCCTGTAGTAGTTGTCTCCTTCCATCCCCATTGCTGTCCCAAAGGGCCCGATTTTAGCATCATGTAATCCTTAACCTTATCTCCCCATATCTCCTTAAAGTTATCAATAAGTTCCCTCGAGTGCTAACTTTCTATCAATGTCGGTCTTCCATTCCATGAGTCCTCCCAGAACAATGCATTCTATCCATGTCCCACTTGCCAAGATAAATGGTTAATTACAAGAGGTCTACATTCTATAATGAAGTTCCAGACTAAGGATCCCTTGGGAGATTTTTGAACTATGAGAATTCGTCAGCCTTCTCCAGAATCTAAGTATTTAGCCTTCAGAATTCTAACCCAGAGTTGAGAAGGATTCGTATAGATATCCCAAACAAGTTTAGCTCCTAAGGCTTTGTTGATCAGCTGCCACTTGCGGAGCCCAACACCTCCATTTTTATTTGAAGTGCATATAGTATCCCATGCTACTAATGGTATTTTTTCCTCTTCTTGACCACCATTCCAAAAGAATTTGCGCATGCGTTGTTCAATATATCTCAGCACCTTGATTGGAATCTTGAGGCAGCTCATAGAAAAAATAGGAATGGCTGAAATAACTGATTGGAGCATAAGAGAGCCATTTACCTTTCCAACTTTCCATTCTTAACACAACTGTCTATTAAATCCTTCCATAAACTAGCTTTAGAGGACCCTGCAAAAAGTGGAATTCCTAAATACTTGTTTGGGAGAGAACCAACTTTCATCCCAAGGATCCTAGTGATATGTTGTTGGGTAGGGAGATTTGTATTAAAAAATAAAATCTATGACTTCTCCCAATTGACAGCCTGACCGGAAGCCTTACTCTAAGTGTCAAGGGTTGATTTAATAATTCTAGCTTCACAGGATGAAGCTTCCCCGATGAGATAAGTATCATCTACAAATTGTAGATGAGTGATAGCATCTAGACCCCTAGCCTCTCTGAGACCTTTCCAATCATCTAAAAATTTGGATTTATTGATAGATCTACCTAGTGCTTCGGCTAGGATGATGAACAGGAATGGAGAGAGAGAGTCTCACTGCCGAATGCCAGTAGAAGTTTCAAAAAAACCTTGGGGGCTGCCATTCACCAAAATTGACAGTGGTGCAGGAGCACACCTAAATCAACCCCTAGCTCTTTATTTCTGGCATGTACTGACTCTAGCCAAGTCAGGAGAGTGTGTGTGGACCTTAGAAGGTTATTTGTTTTATTTCCCTAAGATGGATATGACTAGGTCAATCCATGTTTAGATAGGTTTCTTAGTTGGTTTCCTTTAGTTGTGTGCTAGTGTGAGGTAGTTTGGAAGCCTCTGGAAATGCAACCAAGGTAGCAAGAACCCTTGATAAGCTGCTTAGTTAACACTGATGTCGAATTAACACTGATGTCGAGTTAACACTAAAGCCAAGTTAACACTATAGCCGAGTTAACACTGAAACTGAGTTAACACTGAAGCTGAGTTAACACTCTAGCCAAGTTAACACTGAAGCTGAGTTAACACTATAGCTGAGTTAACACTAATGCCGAGTTAACACTGCAGCTCAGCTTGCATTACTTTTTCTCGGCAATATTCAGTCGTAATGACTCGTGAAAAGAAAATCTTGCCTTTTATGGACAGTATGGTTAGTGTAACAATTCCTGAAGAGATTCTTGTGAATGAGTGGACCATTAGGGTTGTTTCCTATGAGACGATGGTTACTAATAACATCAAAAGCCTTCATTGTAGAGATCTAGAGAGTAGATATTGAAGAAAAGGGAAGCTACAGGAAATCACAGAGTTGCAGATTATTGTACTGTTTTGTTTTTGTTTCCAGTAATGAGAAGTTGCAGATAGTGTGTTTAGTGGATATCAAACTTCTTTGTTCATTTTACATGCAAGTAGATTAGTTACTTTATTTTTTGTTTTGTAAGTTTTTAGTTCTTCACCCGTTCTGGGTTGTAAGCAGTAATGGTCCCTCGAGATTCTTGAATCCATGGTGAGAGTCATGTGTTGGGATGGAACTTGAGAGGAGCCCTTGTACATAGTTTTCTTTTTGTTTTCTATAGGAGAAGAAACAACAAAGAGTCTGGAGATCTTACCCTAGTCGAGCTTGGTAATAGTCTGGCTAGGGAAGAGGGAAGAGAATGAGAACAATGTTCTGAAAACATTGGTTGAATGAATCTATTTGTGTAGGTTCAGCAAGAAGAAGATAAAAAGCATTTCGATGGGGACTGAGTCTTGAAGAGGAGGTAAAGTTGAGAGTGACTTACCTTAGTTTAGGGTTGTGAACACCCTAAGGGATCTAGGAGAAAGATCTCAGAACAGAGCCAAGCTGGTTCTGTAGCAGCAACAAGACTTTTGTCTACATTAGATTGGTATCAGAGCCCTAAAATATTTGGGCGTGTGTTGTTTGGATGTTATCTGCAGAAATGTCTGTCAACTCATCATAGATGGTGACCAATGCGGAACTCACAAAAGATGTGGAAGATCAAAAGGAGGAGAATAGGCTCCTGAAGGAACAGTTAGCTGAAATGGTGACTAAGTTGGAAGAAGTATAGCTTAGGACTACAGCAGTCAGTGAGCAAGTGAGAGAAGCTGATGGAAAGGGTAAAGCAGTGGCAGAGGAAGACATTATTCTAGAGCCAGACCCTATGCTTCAAGAAGAGGCATTCTTGAAAGCATTGAAGGCAATGAGTGGTAAGTCCTTAGACGCTGTGGTTCTATTTAGTGGCAAGATGGAACCAGAATTAATCATGGAATGGATAGAAGGTCTTGAAAATCACTTTGACTATGATAATGTGACCGAAGCTTAGAAAGTAAGAATAGCCAAGACAAGGTTGAGAGGAACTACTCTCACTTGGTGGAAGTTTGTCCAAGATGAGAGGGAAAAAGAAGGAAAGAACCCCATAACTAGTTGGAAAGGTATGGTGGCCAAGATGAAGGAAACTTACCTTCCTGATGATTATGAAGTGTAGTTGCACAAAAAGAGACAGAATCTAAGACAAAAAGATTTAGAAGTCAGTTCCTACACTGAAGAATTTCACAAACTATGCTTAAGGTTGCATGTGATGGAAGAAGAAAGCCTGAAAGTGGCTAGGTACTTGAATGGTCTCAAGTGGAGTATCCAAGAGAAAATTAGTCTCTTAAACCCCAAGATTGTACACCAATGTTATCAGCTAGCCCTCAAAGGAGAGGAAAAATTCAAGAAGAAGCAAGATTCAAATAGCAGAGGAAGAGGAAGAGACAACATAGATCATAGAGGAGGATATGGAGGAAGAAATCAGAGTGAGTCCAAACCCACTGAGAATCAAGGAGAATTCAGTAACACAAGAGGTGGTTATAACCGTGGAAGAGGTTCACATAGTAGTTTAAGAGGAACAACTAATAACCAAGGAAGAGGATCTTACTTCTCTTCAATGAAGTGTTACAACTGTCAGCAATTTGGACATCCTGCATATCGGTGTCCTTAAAAAGGTACTACTTCTCAAGGAGGTGGGAAAAGAGTTAACTATGTCCAAGAAGAATCAAGTTGCAGCAGCAAGCCATTTGAGGTACCATTAGAATCAGAAGAAGGTGAGAATCTCATGATAAGGAGGACCTTAATCAGAGAGCCAAGCAAAGAAGAACCAATCCAAATGAGAGCACTCTTTAGAGTGAAGTGCAAGATTATAGGAAAGGTGTGTAGAGTCATTATTGATTCAGGCTCAACTGATAATATCATTAGTGAAGAGGTAGACACCAAGTTAAATTTAAAAAGGATTCCACATGAAAACCCATACAAGGTTACATGACTCAACAAAGGACATCATGTGTTTGTAGGAGAACAAGCATGGGTAGAATTCATTGTTGGCAAGTATAAAGACAGAGTTCTATGTGACATTCTTCCCACGGATGCATGCCACCTTCTACTTGGAAGGCCATGGCAATTTGATAGCCAAGCCATGCATGATGGAACCAAGAATGCATACTCATTCAAGAAATATGGGGTGACTTTCAAAATTAAGTCCTTAATAGAAGAAGGAGAGATGAAGACATCAAGTCCAAGTGTGCTCATGGTTGGTGAGAAGGAGTTCTTGCAGATTCTAGAAGAAGGAGAAGGATTTGGTTCTGCTTTAGTATTGAAGCAAAGAGATGAAGTTGCTGTCAAGAAATCAGAGATACCAAATGAGGTAAAAGAAATACTTGAAGAGTATAAGGATATTGTGAATGATGGCCAGCCCACTCCCCTACCTCCAAAAAGACTTGTTAGCCACAAGATTGACTTCATACCAGGAGCTACCTTACCCAACAAAGCTTCCTATAAGATGACCCCTCAATAGAATGAGGAAATAGCCAAGCAAATCAGAGGGTTACTAGACCAAGGCCTAATTAGAAAGAGCATAAGCCCATGTGCATTCCCTACTATTTTAGCACCTAATAAAGAGGAGTTTGGAGAATTTGTATTGACTCTAGAGCCATAAATAGAATCACGATTGGGTATAGGTTTCCAATACCCAGAATTGAAGACCTAATGGATTGTCTAGGGGAGGCAAAGTACTTCAACAAGATTGATCTTAAGAGCGGCTACCACCAAATCATAATTAATGAAGGAGATGAATGGAAGACAACCTTCAAAACTACAGAAGGTTTGTATGCATGGCTTGTAATGCCATTTGGTTTGTCTAATGCTCCCTCAACTTTTATGAGGTTGATGAATGAGGTATTTGTAGAATGCATTGGTAAATTTTTTGTTGTCTACCTAGATGACATTTTAGTTTTCAATAGAACTAAGGAGCATATTAGGCATTTGAAATTTTTTTTCAAGAAATTGCATGATGAAAAGCTAATGATAAATTTGGAGAAGTGTGACTTCATGAAGCAGGAGCTGGTGTATCTCAGTTTTGTTTTGTCACAGGGTAACCTAAAAATGGACCAAGAAAAGGTGGATACCATTCTAAGTTGGCCTACTCCCAAGGCTGCGACTGAGGTGAGAAGTTTCCATGGTTTAGCTTCGTATTACAGAAAGTTCATTAGACATTTTAGTGGGATTTGTGCACCCATGTTAGACACCATCAAAGGTGGGATGAAGACAAAGTTTTAATGGACACCACAAGTAGACAAAGGGTTTGAAACACTCAAGGAGAAGATAGAAGAGTTTCCTACTGTAGTTCTTCCAAGCTTTGATAAGCTTTTTATAGTAGAATGTGATGCAAGTAATGTGGCCATTGGGGCTGTCATAAGCCAAGAAGGAAGACCAGTAGCTTTCCATAGTGAGAAGCTAAATGATGCAAAGAAGAAGTACTCTTATTATGACTTAGAGTTGTATGCTCTAGTCCAAGCACTCAAGAAGTGGAGGCACTACTTTCTGCCAAAGGAGTTCATAGTATATACTGATAACCAAGCTCTCAGCTTCCTTAAATCTCAAGACAAACTTAGCAGCAAACACATGAAGTGGGTGGAGTATCTACAAGCCTACACTTTCAATATCAAGCATAAAAAGGGAGTACAGAAAAAGGTTGCTGATGCTTTGAGAAGAAGGCTACTAACAGTCCAAGAAGTTCAGCTACAAAGCATAGGTATTGATAGCTTCAAAGACCTATATGCTGAAAATGAAGATTTTGCCCAAATATACAAGGTATGCAAAGAGTTTAAAAACAACTTTCATGGTGATTTTTCTAAATATACCTTGCAGAATGATTTATTGTTTAAAGGAGGTCAGATTTGTGATCCTAAAGGATCTATGAGAGAGAATTTGATCCAAGAAAAACACAATGGAGCACTTAGTGGTCATTTTGGAGTCAGTAAGACTCAAGAGCTAGTCACTAGGTTCTATTTTTGGCCTAGAATGAATAGAGATGTTAGACAATATGTTGAGAGTTGTGTAGTGTGTCAAAAAAAAAAGGGCACATATTCTAATGCAGGTCTTTATCAGCCACTTCCAATCCCAACCAGACCATGGGAATGCATAAGCATGGATTTTGTAGTTGGGTTGCCAAGAACAAGGTAGGGATATGACAGTATTTTTGTTGTTGTAGACAGATTTAGTAAGATGACACATTTTATACCTTGTAAGGCCATTCATGATGCTTGCAACATTGCTCAGTTGTTTTTTAGTAGAGTTGTGAGGATCCATGGACTCCCACTTAGTATTGTCTCAGATAGGGAAACAAAATTCATGAGCCATTTTTGGAAGACCTTATGGCAAAAACTTGGCACTAACTTGTCTTTTGGATCTGCCTATCATCCACAGACAGATGGCCAAACAGAGGTGGTCAATAGAAGTCTTGGTAACTTGCTGAGATGTCTCACAAAGGAGTATGGTCAAGCATGGGACCAACTCATTGGACAAGCTGAATATGCATACAATGATACAGTGAACAGATCAACTGGTAAGAGTCCTTTTGAAATCATTTATGGCTTTCATCCAAGAGGGATTTTTGAGCTTAGAGAATTGAAGGAATGAATGCATGGTAGTGGACATGCTGAGGACATTGCTCATTCAATGAGGGAACTACATGAAAGTGTGAGAAAGAATTTGATTGAGAATGCTGAAAAGGTAAAGCAAAAGGTGGATGCAACAAAGAGGGATGTTCAGTTTCATATTGGAGACTTTGTGATGGTACACTTGAACAAACATAGGTAGCAGAAAGGTGTTCCTCACAAGTTACAGATGAAGAGGCTAGGTCCATGTAAGATACTGGCAAAGTATGGAAATAATGCATACAAGGTGGAGCTTCCTGAAGACATTGGGTTGTTGCCAGTTTTCAACATTGCAGATTTGACAACATACAAAGGACCAATTCAAGATGTTGATCAGAACCTTCAAGAGGTAATACAAGAGGTAAAAGATCTGAAATTAAACCCTACTCCATCTATGACATCTGAAATGATACTAGACTCAAGGGTCTACAAGAATACTAGGAACATAGACTACATGGAGCACCTTGTCAAATGGAAGGGAAAAGAAGATGTTGTTGCAACTTGGATCAGAGAAAAAGACTTCAAGAGGTTGGGCATTGATTCAAACATTCTCAATCCAAGGATGGATTAACCTTTCTTTTTTCTGGGGGAGTATGGTGCAGGAGCACACCTAACTCAACCCCTAGCTCTTTATTTCTGGCATGTACTGACTCTAGCCAAGTCGGGAGAGTGTGTGTGGACCTTAGAAGGTCATTTGTTTTATTTCCCTAAGATGGATATGACTAGGTCAATCCATGGTTAGATAGGTTTCTTAGTTGGTTTCCTTTAGTTGTGTGCTAGTGTGAGGTCATTTGGAAGCCTCTGGAAATCCAACCAAGGCAGCAGGAACCCTTGATAAGCTACCCAGTTAACATTGATGCTGAGTTAACACTGATGTCGAGTTAACACTGAAGTCGAGTTAACACTGAAGCTGAGTTAACATTGTAGCCAAGTTAACACTAAGGCCGAGTTAACACTGTAGCCGAGTTAACACTGAAGCCAAGTTAACAATGATGCCGAGTTAACACTGATGTCGAGTTAACACTGCAGATCAGCTTGCATTACTTTTGCTTGGCAATATTCAGTCATAACGGCCTGTGAAAAGTGGATCTTGTCTTTTATAGATAGTATGGTTAGTGTAACGGTTCCTGAAGAGATTCTTGCGAATGAGTGGACCGTTAGGGTTGTTTCCTATGAGAGGATGGTTACTAATAACATTAAAAGCCTTCATTGTAGAGATCTAGAGAGTAGATATTGAAGAAAAGGGAAGCTACAGGAAATCACAGAGTTGCAGATTATTGTACTGTTTTGTTTTTGTTTCTAGTAATGAGAAGTTGCAGATAGTGTGTTTAGTGGATATCAAACTTCTTTGTTCATTTTACATGCAAGTAGATTAGTTACTTTATTTTCTGTTTTGTAAGTTTTTAGTTCTTCACCCATTCTGGGTTGTAAGCAGTAATGGCCCCTCGAGATTCCTGAATCCATGGTGAGAGTCATGTGTTGGGATGGAACTCAAGAGGAGCCCTTGCACATAGTTTCCTTTTTGTTTTCTATAGGAGAAGAAACAACAAAGAGTCTGGAGATCTTATCCTAGGCAAGCTTGGTAATAGTCCGGCTAGGGAAGAGAATGAGAACAATGTTCTGAAAACATTGGTTCAATGAATCTATTTGTGTAGGTTCAGAAAGAAGAAGATAAAAATCATTTCGATGGGGACTGAGTCTTGAAGAGGAGGTAAAGTTGAGAGTGACTTACCTTAGTTTAGGGTTGTGAACACCCTAAGGGATCTAGGAGAAAGATCTCAGAACAGAGCCAAGTTGGTTTTGTAGCAGCAACAAGACTTCTGTCCATGTCAGACAACCTAGTGGTTGACATGCAGCTGTAAACCCAGTCACACCAGGATTTTCCAAAACCAAATTTTTTGAGCACCTTGATCATAAAAATTCTATTCACATTATCATAAGCTTTCCTTATGTCTAATTTCACCATCATGTTAGCAGTTTTTCCAACCTTTATAGAATGAATGGCCTCGTGCACTACTATTATTCCTTCATAAATAGAGCGTCCTGGGGCAAACCCACTCTATTCTTCTTAAATCAAAGTAGGTAGCACAACTTTTAGCCTATTAGCCATTACTTTTGTTATTACTTTGTAAACAATATTACATAGGGAAATTGGTCTGAAATCATCAAAGGATTCCTTCTTCCGTTTCTTTGGGACTAAAGTCAGAAAGGTGTTATTAAAATCTTTGAAAATGAAACCTCCTTTCTGAGATTCCTCGAACATTTCACATAATTCTCTTCCCATAAAATGCCATGATTTTTACAAACATAAGGCAGGGAAACCATCTAGCCTCAAAGCTTTATCACTCTTCATATTAAAAAGGGCCTTTTTCACTTTAGATTCAGTGATGTTGCGCATAAGCCACTTGTTTTTCTCTATAGAGATAAGCTGAGGGATTACCTCCAAAAACTCCTCTGTCTCCTCCCCTTCCTCTACTTCTTTTGCACAGATCGAAGAGAAGTGCTTGAATGCAACCTCATTAATCTAATCTGGCTCAGTGAGTAGAGTGCCCTGAGTATCTTTGATGGAGAAAATTTTGTTTACAGATCTTCTGCCTTTTACTGAATTGTGGAAAAACTTCGTGTTTCTGTCACCCTCTTTAAGCCATGTTTCTCTAGATTTCTGTTTACAATAATTTTCTTCTCTATTCAAAATCTTAGAGTATTTCTTCCTTAACTCTGTCTCTTGATTAAATATATGTAAGTCCATCCCACCAGCAACAGTAACTTCATTCAATGCAGCTAGTTCTGCTTCTAGTTTATATTTCTCCTCAAAAATATTCTTAAAATGTTCCCTATTCCAGATCTTTAAATTCTCTTTAATGAATTTCAATTTTTTTAGAAAGATGAAAGCATAATTACCAGATCTTTTGAGAGCAGATTTCCACCAGCTTTCAATCAGCTCCCAGAAGCTGGGATCTCGTAACCACATATTCTCAAACCTGAATGGAGCTCGTTCAGGAGCCACATCTTCAATAATTCTAAGACATATTGGAAAATGATCTGAACCAGTGATAGGTAGTATTTAAGCATGACATAGCCAATTAGTTTCCACACAGGCCCCTCCCAGGAGAAACCTATCTAACTTCTCAGCAATATTTGTCAAACCTTTACGTCTATTAGTCCAAGTAAAGGCTCCATTTTTGAAATCGACATCTTGTAATTCATTTGATGCTACAAAATATGCAAAATCCCTCTGACTCTGACTAATCCATCCCTTTCCCCCAAGTTTCTCATCTAGAGAAAGAATGGCATTGAAATCCCTTGCTATCATGAAGAGGCTACCCTTCATTCTTGAAATTATGTCAGTGAGGGACATCCATAACTGGTTCTTCCCTAAGGGGTTGCAAGGGCCATAAATATTAATAGCAAAAAAAGTGACCTTGTGTTGAAAAGAATGGATCTGAACTAGCTGCCAATTATTTCCTTCTTCTATCTTACTTACTTTTACCCCTTCCTCCTTCCACATTATACCCATCCCCGCAGACGCACCTTCAACATCTGTAAAGAGACATTCTCATAAATGAAATTTCCTAGTAAATTGTTCCACAGCCAAACCACTTAACTTTGTTTATTGTAAGAAAACCACATCAGGTTGGGCTTGGTGAAGACATCTTTTGACCAAGTGCCATTTTTTAGGGGCATTGCAGCCCCTAACATTCCACAAGATGAGCTTCATAGCTTCTGGGAAGAGGAGCTACCTCTTCCCGATCTGGTCAATTTTGACTGGTTTGATGCACTATTAGCAATAGCAAGTTTGGCCTTAGCCGACTTTGGTCCTCTTTTCCCTTTTTCTTTGATGTTAGGTTTGGTGAGCAAGGATTGAGACTGACTGATGGTTCTATCTTCAAGGAGGTTTAGTTGATCTAATACTCCAAAGTCATCCTTTACTGCATCCGCAATTCCCTCTTCAGACTCAGAAATCCAATCTTTATCCTCCTTATCCTTCATTTCTTCCTTAGATTCATCCAGATTACAAAAAGGGGTGGTCTGGATATCTTTGTGTTGATCTGCTTGTTCAAAGTTCTCACCCTCTATATTCTGATATTCATTCTCAGAATGGTAAACACCTGCAGCTGTGAAATCTGGTTTGCAACCTGTGTCACTCAACCTTTTCATGAGGCTCTTGGGGGTTTGCAAATATGCCTCCCATGTATCTGACACTACAAACACCACAAACCCTTCATTTAACTTTGAGTGTCTGTCCTTATGAGAATCAAAAGGGGTTTCACTTACTACTTGGGTGGAGAGCGTGCTCTCTATATTTCCCCCAAGGATAGAGCTGTCAGTAACATTATCCAATCTGCCTTCCTTATCTGAAGTAGACTCAATGATAGTTGCTTGGGAGTTAATCTCTGCAACTGAGGATCTAATATCCACCATCTCCTCTTCAAAGTGAATCAACCATAGGGGTTGTCAAGTTTTAGTGCTTTCTATTAGTTTGATCAATTCCAAACTATGATTTACTGCCAAGGTTTTTCCTTTTTCATTAGCTTTCATTTCTTCCTTGCATAGGTTAGCCTCTTCAATCTCAATTTTCAATCTCCATTCTCCCTTATTTGACCCGAGCACTACAAATTCTGGAATCTCAAAACATTTTTGTATTTTAACCAATATTTTGGAATAAATATAAAAGTCATTCTTATCCACCACTTCCTGAGAGGTTAAAATTTTTTCCATAGAGTTTCCAATAAGCTTTAGGGTTTCTACATTTTGATATTCCCAAGGAAGGTTTATTAGTTTCAGCCAGACTGCTATGTTTTCCACTTCTTCTTTATCTGGGTTGAAATTAGGCCTCCAATCACATATGTAAATGCCTTTCCCATCTATGGTAAATGACCCACCCTTTACGATCCTCTCTTTATCCTTATTTGTTGGGAAAATGATTAGCAAGAAATCGTTTGATAGGGTTTTGATTTCAAAATCCCTCCCCCAGTTAGCCTCTATCTAGGTTTGAATCTTTTTCTAAGGATGGCCATGGGCCTAACCATTTCATGAAAAAAGTTGTATCTTGTAATCTAATAATAGATTCCTCCCATTGCCTATTCTCAATCAATAATGAAGAGGATCTTACAGTGATAGTGCTATCTACCTTAATGACTTCTCGTGGAGCTGGAGAAACCACATGTTCTTTGGGGGGGACTGTCTCCGAATATTTAGGATGCCAAAACTTGTCTTCTATATGCTTGAAGTTGAACTTGTGAGGTTGCAACAAATATCTAGTCGACCACCAAGTTAAATGCATCCCATTCTCCCGATCCCACCATTCCTTCCTCTATTAGAGTTTCGGGCTAGATCTTGTCTGGGCGGTCTCTATTCCATATTTTTATTGATTCTATGCTTCCTAGAATCATTTTGGGCCTGGAGATTGAAAGGTCTGTTGAAACCAGTGTTCAGCCTTCTCCGATGCTCATCATTACTTTGAAAGCCCTCCAGACTGCCGATTCGATTCTATCTCCAAAAGAAACCATTGTGAGTCATTTGTTTGGAATGTGATCCCCAACGAGAATCCCTCTGTATCCTGCCTTGAGCCGACTGGTTTCTCCCAAATTTAAATATTTTATCAATATATAATAAATATTTTATTATCAAATATTTTAAGTTTTGATTCAAACATAAATTTATTATATAGATACAAAAAAGAAAGTAAAATTATAAAATAAGCATAAATTAGTAATATTTGTAAAAACTTCAAATTTACTAAACAAATTTTTAAATTCATTTGTTTTATTTGAAAAAAGATTCTAAACTAATAATAATATATAATAAATTTTTGTGTCATAAAAAGAATATAAAATTGATAAGCTTGATTTTGTACATACAAGGGTGATAATTAGGCAATACTCCAATTATGTTTTAAACAACAATTAATATACACCAACGACCAGGTACTTTTACACATGGCTCTACTTTCACGGCTGCATTTTCGCTTATGGACGATCAACTCTCTGGATTCTCAATTTAGCTTCTTTGCGAAAACAAAATATGCTCAGGATGGTCTTAATTCTTTGGTTGCAATCTCCTCTAGTCGACATAAATCTCTGCCTTGAATCTTGGCCCATCGTCAAAATGTCAAACGTGAACGTCGACATTCTAAAATATCCTCTAAAATCCTCCCTAGGAATCATACCTTTTCTCTTCCCATCAACAACAAATTCTCTTGCCTCTATCCTGCGGATTCTGATCTCCATCATCGCAATTTCTCCCCACCACATTTGAACACAATGGTTAATGTGCATAAACCCTCCAAGGCATGACTTCCTAGCTCCTTCTTTCAACCTAACCTCTCTTTGAAACCCTCAAAGATTGTTTCCCCTCCTCATACACCGTATACTCCCCCTCATCGCCGGAATAAGGTTACAATACCTCCACAGTTAAAGAAATCCTCGCACTTCTCTCACGGATCCCCACTCCAGGTTTCTCCTTCTGAAGCTATCTACACTCCTCCACACCACAAGAATGGGCCTAACATCATCATTTCCTCTGTTGAAGATGTGTACTCCTTGGAGATCTTCGATGGCTTAATGGAAAGAACACAAGAGACTTGTGCTTCTTATGGTGTAATTTATAGATGGAACGATATTGGCTCTTCCCCTGAAAATATTGTACTCTGGCTTGAACAAACATTGATTGATAAGGTAAGTACAATTATTCTCTCTGAGAATTTCATTTGCATTATATGTGGAAATAAAGAATTAAAAGCTAAATTGCTTAAGGAGGGATGCCCTAGTTACAAGAATATAAGTTTCACTGTTCTAGATTGGGCACCTTTCTTTGATCCACTTAAATTAAAAAAATTCTTAGTTGAAAGGATCATCCAGCTAAAAAATATGCCAGTTCAATTTCTTAATGATGAACTCCTAAGGAAGATTGGTAACCTCTATGGTAAATTTTTAGGGTTTGTAGATACAAATTTGCTGTACTTTGAAAAATCAATTATTGTTACGATGAACAAAAATTCAAAAATTCTCAAACCTGCCATTATCAGAGGCAAGAACTATATACATAAAATCAACCCTATTATCTCTTATGCCAACTTGGAAACACATGAACCTAAAAGGTTGATGGGGGTGGATGCTCCTATGTCTTACTCAGACCGTATTCCTAGCCACATCTATCCTTATAAGATAAATATCACCTTGGCCAAAGATAGAGGGGTTTCTTGGTCTCTCCCTTTTTGCCTCCCTCCTCTCCCAAAACGATCACTATTTCTACCCCTCCAAAGATTAACATAGGTATAACATCTCTTGCTCTTACTGATCATCCAACTTTACTTAAATTACTTGCTCAACCTATTGCCTCACCTGAGACCCAATTACCCTCCCCTACTAGCAGCCCTTTCTCCCTCCTACCCTGTTAAAAATCCCTTCTCACCCAGTAGAAACTATAAAGGCTCCACCTACCGATATTCCTGTTCACATTGTTCCCTCTTAGCATATACCAAATAGTTCCACTTGTACAAACACTGATGCTTTAGAAAACCATTCCCTTCTGCTCTCATCAGACCCTTCCTCTGATAGTGCTTCCCTGAGCATAAATGCCAACGATAAAACCAAAATTCAGGAAGATGTGGATACCATAGCTTATTACATGGGGGAATCCTTAACTGATGAACTTATGGAGTGTTTTTTGGATGAGATCTATGACAAGGAGGAATTGGACCTTTAGAGAAGGCTTCTCATTGAGGAGATCATTTCTTCAAAACCAGAAGAAGATGAACTAGAAGAATGGTTAGTAAATCTTGATAAACTAGAAACTGTTGATCCAGAATCACTAGGTATTTCTGTCAACCAAGTCAGACGAAGCTCCCCTGATTGTGCTAAGACTGTCAAGAAAAGGGGCAAAAAAACAAACTCAGAGTTGAGAACTTTGGATGGCAAAGCAATAGGACAATTGAAAATAACATCACTCCTGAATGTAGGGAAGGAGAAGTTCCTTCCCAGGCAGCCATGAATATCCTTGCATGGAATGTTGGGGGCATGAATGCCCCTAAAAAGTAGCGTATTATTCTGCGCTGCATTAAGAACTCTCAATCTGACATCATTTTAATTCAGGAAACTAAAATGAACAAGACAGACAGGTTGATTTTTAAAAATAGGTTAGGATTTAGAGATTTATTGGACTCCCCTACTTCTGGGGCATCTAGTGGCCTGGCCATCATATGGGATCCCCGGAGCCTCTCAATTAACATTATAGAGAATATAAATTCTTGGATGTGTGCTAAAGTTAAGAATTTTAGACATAACCTAACCTTTAACATTATCAATGTATACGACCCTACCCAAAATAGAGACAAATTAACTGTATGGAATGAAATCAAAACTTTTCTCAAACTTCTTCCGAATGAAATATGTCTCATTGGAGGAGAATTCAATGTAATCACCAAAATCTCAGATAAGAAAGGTGGCATAGGCTCACTCCTGCGGGAGCCTATGATTTTATCAACTGGAAAGAGAATCTATCTCTCCTTGAAATTCCAACTGAGGAAAACTCCTTTACCTGGAATAATAGAAGGCAAGGTTTTAGCAATATAGTAGAAAAATTGGATAGATTCTTCCTCAAGGGTAGTCTCTCTAACTCCAACCTTACCTTCTCAGCCAATATTCTACTAATTTCAGGCTCAGACCACTTCCCGGTATAGCTTAGTATCCTCATGGAAACTAAACCTAAGAAGTGTCCCTTCAAATTCGAACAAGTTTGGCTTAGAGACCCTAATGTCTTAAATCTTATTGAACAATGGTAGTCAGAAGCTATTCTGAAAGGATCAAAGCTCTACATAGTAGTCAATAAACTGAAATACATCAAACATAAACTACTCAAACGGAACTCTGATAAATTTGGCAACATCTTTGAGTCTAAACTTCATCTTGAAGAAGTACTTAAAGAGATTAACTCTTAGGTCATCCAATCTGGTATGAATGAGGAGCTCTACCTCAAAGAAAAAGAAGCCCTCTCTGAATATGAGGACATTCTTGCCAAAGATGAGATCTTCTGGAAACAGAAGTCAAGAGAGTCTTGGCTAGATGCTGGTGACAGAAACACACAATTTTTTCACAACAGTACAAAATAAAGGAGATGCATTAACAAAATATCAAGCATTATGGATGCATCAATTCATAAGATTGAGGACCCCAAAATAATTGCAAGTGAAACAGTTTAATAGTTTAAAAATATCTTAACAACCTCGAGAGCTCTGATCTATCTAATCAATCATAAATCCTCAAAAATATACCTAAAATCATAACAAAACAACACAACAAAATGCTGACAGAAAAAATTTCATTGGAGGAAGTTAGAATTTCTCTCTGGAAAATGAATTCGGATAAATCCCCTGGCCCGGATGGATTCTCTGCCATTTTCTTTCAGAAATGTTGGTATTTCTTGGGGAAAGATATCACAGAATCCTTGGAGGAGGTAAGAAACTCAGGACAAATGCTTAAAGAATTTAACAATACCTTCATAGCTCTCATCCCCAAAAAAGATAAACCTGAAAGCCCAAATGACTTTAGACCAATAGCTCTATGCAATACGTTATACAAACTTCTGACTAAGACCCTCTTCCTTAGACTTCAGAAACTCCTCCCTCTAATTATTAGTAAAGAACAAACTGGCTTTGCCCCAGGCAGATCTATATTTGATGGAGTTATCATAGCTAATGAAGCCATTCACTCAGTCAAAATGAACAAAAACCCTAGTATGCTCATTAAGTTGGACATCCAAAAGGCTTATGATAAGGTTGACTGGAGATTTATCTACAAATGCCTGGAGGCTTTTGGGTTTGCCAAAGGTTGGATAAACCTAATTTTTGAATGCATTACCACTCCAATGATCTCAATCCTTATCAATGGGACTCCTGAAGGCTTCTTCGACATCTCTAGAGGCTTAAGGTAGGGTGACCCAATTTCCCATTTTTTATATATTATCATGGCTGAAGCATTAGGACACTCCATTGCAATGGCTAGAGAGGTAGGTTTAATAAGAGGAATAGCTATTACAAATGATTTAGAACCTACTACCCACCAAAAATTTGTGGATGATACTATGTTGTAGGGGGTAAGCAGCATAAATGAGGAAAGATCCTTTGCGAACATCTTGGAAACCTACTCCCGGGCTTCTGGTCAAGAAATCAACCAGAGTAAATCTGAAGTCTTCTTCTTTAACATAGATATTTCAACTGAAGTGGATATATGCTGCATACTTAACTTCAAGAAAGGTGTGCTTCCATGTAAATACCTGGGGCTCCCCCTAGAAAAAGGTTGCGGATCTGCAGTATTATGGAACCCTACTATAGACAAAATTAAAAACAAGATGCTAACCTGGAAAGGTAGATGACTCTCTTCTGCTAGGAGAGCAACTATGGTTCAATCAGTTTTGGTAGCTATGCCAACCTACCAACTTTCATGCATTCATCTCCCAATAAACAAACAAAAAGAATTACACAAACACCTTAAAACCTTTTTCTGGCAAGGTAGTGGGGATAAGGACAAGATCCCATTGATATCCTGGGATAATGTTTTTCGCCCAAAGGACGAGGGGGGGGGGGGGGGGGGGGTTAAANGGGGGGGGGGGGGGGTTGGCTTAAAAAACATTGCAGACCAAGGGAAAGCCTTGGAAGCCAAGCTTATCTAGAGAATGTATTGGAACCCAGATTCTAAATGGGCTAAGATACTGATGTCAAAATATCTACATGACAACTCCCCCATCAATATTTTTAGGGAAAATAATCCCCCAAAAGGCTCTAGGATCTGGAATTTTATGTTGGATTGTCGACATATTATTACGAAGAAGCTAACATGGAACCTAGGTGATGGTGAAGATGCCCTTTTCTGGTCAGACTCCTAGGGTGGATATGACATCCTGGAAAAAGAATTAAACAATCAAAATCTGAAAATATGACTTGAAGCTAGGTTGGGACCCTATCTTAGGAATTATATCACCTTCAATGGGGATGAATGGATATGGAAATCCTTTGAAGAGATAGGTATCTTACCAGTTGAGTATAAATCCATTTTAGAGATACTGAATAAGCGCAAGATAATTCTTAATTAGGGCAAGGATAGGCTAGTATGGGATGGCTCGAAGACTGCAGAATACAATACAAGAGATGGTTACAACCTTATCAAAAAACAATACAAAATACCTAAAACAGATATCTCGATCAACCTCTGTTGTAACAATAACTGTCTCCCTAAAGAAATCTTTTTCTCTTGGCTTGCCCTTAGTTATAGACTCCTCACAGCTGACAGATTCAAAAGAATGGGGTTCTCAGGTCCTAGCAGATGCAACCTTTGTGAAAAACAAGAAGAAGACACAGATAACCTATTCCTAAACCACCCTTACACCAATCACTGCTGGAAGTGGCTCTCTAACAATTTAGGATGGCTCTCTACCTTTCTCAATTCCCTCTTGGCTATGTTCCAAGGATGGCCTACTATTAAGAAAGGTAGTATTTATGAAAATCTATGGATTGTAGCTCCCTCTATTCTCATCTGGGAAATATGGAAAGAAAGGAATAGGAGAATCTTTAAGGATGAGAAACTGGATTACAAATAGATTATCAATAAAATTGAAGCAGCTATCATTGAGACTATTAACTCCAAAACCATCAAGCTTCAGAAAATTGATCTCTCAATGAGCCATTGGGATGAAAAGATGCGTGGAAAATGGATAGGTCTGGTATTACCACTTTTTATAGGTAAGGGAAACCCTAAGAAGAACTTAAAACGTAGAGTATGTAAATGGTCTTCACCTTCAGATGGATGGTTCAAACTAAACTTTGATGGGGCATCTCGAGGCAACCCGGGAAAGGCTGGTATAGGATGTTGTATTCATGATAGCAAGGGCTCAGAAATTGCAACATTGGTGGCTCCCATTGGATTTGAGACAAACAATTGGGCGGAGCTGACTGCCCTTGTGAAAGGCCTCCAACTATGCAAAAACTTAGGGATTGATCACTTGGAAATTGAGGGGGATTCTGCAATCATCATTAATGCCTTAAGGAAAGGAAATACCCCAAATTGGAAACTAAACTCCCTTCTCTCACATGTTCTATCCTTAAGCCAATCATTCAAGAAGATAACTATGAACCACATATATTGTGAAGGCAATGTGAGAGCAGAACAATTGGCTAACTTAGGAGTAGATGGTATCACCTTACCTTAGATTAACAGTTTTGGAGTAATAGAACCATACTCTATGAGCACACCTTGCTTTCATTAAGAGTGGGCATATCTATACCTCATATACGTATACAAATATGTAGGTATATATGTTAACATGTATATATGTATGTATGTATGTAGATATAAATGTCTGTACATATGTATGTACATAGGTGTGTATGTAGGGATGTATATACATTTACATTTTATACATACACATATTTTATACGGACATACCTTTCTTATATTTAGATTGGGTATATCTTCACCTCATATACATATTCAAAGATGCAGGTATATATGTCAACATGTACATATGTAATTATGTACAAAAAAAAGGTTGTACATATGTATGTAAGTATGTATGTATGTAGGGATGTATATACATTTATATTTATATTTTCACATACACATACTCCCATTTTTTCCCTCCAACATTCACTAGTACTACCACATTTTTAACTCAATCCTACTCTGAAACAATATGTTTAAATAATAAGGTAACACAGCCAGATAATTTTAGCTAGAAAAATATACTCATCCTATATCCTTTATCCCAGCCTTAGACTAAGTATATACACTCTTTTACCTCCTTGATATTCTAGGGCTCTTATTAGACTCTGAGATCACCATTATCACAAACAAACACTGCTACTAGTCAACACATAGGAAAGTGTACACACACTTATACTTATAATTAGACAACTCCTTTCACTAAAATATACATATTTTCATTTAAGAGATTCACTGCTCTTCACATACATATATATGAAGCTTTTCATTTTGTTTTATGTTACAAACCTGCCTGCAAACTCTGTACTCCTAGCCCTTTCATGTCAATGCCATATATTCTCCTATTCAAACATATACATTTATAAACATATACAGATCCCTTTTATAGAGATACAAACATATTAGCTGGTTTTTGTTCATTAATGTATATTAACATTAAGTCATAAACTAATATTTACACACATACTTTTCCATAGGCCAGTATACAGAAGGACATATACATATATAAATATTAATATCATAACAGACACTAATATTTAGAGGTCCACTTATTCACAATCATTAATTCTCATATCCTTATAAACATATAACATTATCAGATGGACAATTACACTTATTAATATGCACTCACTTATACTTCTCATATGGAGATATCATCATTTTTAATGGTACCTAATATAGACATGTAATTATTCACTATGACTTATATCATCTCCAACAAACATGTCCTATAACTCCTTTAAGGCTATAATTTAAACAGTGTATTGTTGTCCTGCAATTAGATGGGTGTACTTTTAAATTACCTTCACATCAAGTACAGTCTAATTGCAAGGTATCACAATTAAAAGCAATGCAGGTCAAATTAGTTGTCACACCTTTAGAGGATCATTAATAGCATATATACAACATTTAAGCAATATTTAATTATACGACAACGTCTTCTAAATCATCATACTCAACTAGCGGATGGCAATACATCACATCAATTGCACTACCTTTAGTGTAATGATTTACCTTTGCCATCCCACGCAACATGACTCAGCCTCATCTGACTAACACAAATAAGCATATTAAAAACTTTAGCTATAAACATTTATTACTCTGTAGTATTCCCCAATGCGAGATAAAATTAGGGTTTTTAAAGACTTTAACATAATTTATTCATTCATTCTTCATTACAAAGATTGTAGTGCATCTTCAATCTCAAAATAGCCTTTGCTTAGAAGCGGAATGGAATCAAATATCAAACTCATTTGCGATGGGGAAAAATACCTGAGGGCCTTCAGAGGACCCATCAAACCAGAAAGGTGGGATAAACTAGTGGAGACAGATGATCTGGGTAAAAGAGCCATGAATCGTATCATGGGGGAGGAGGCCTTCAATTAAGAATTTGTGTATAGGGTGAACTGTGACATAATAGGTACCTTTATGGCCATCCTCCTTACCCTAAAAATCCCCAAAGGTGAAGTAATATCTGCTTGCATTCAGCTCTTCAACGAGAAATACTACAACGACATCCTTCTTTCTATTAACAGTATTAATAAGGATCTAATGATTCCTTTCCCAGAAGACTACTACACGAACCCTATGGGTTCCCTGGCTAATAGCACCCAATGTGTGAGAAGGCTTATTTTACTCTTTAAAGATAATAAGGTTTTCTATAACAGAATGGACATCATCAAAAGGAACGTCAACTTCCTCCTAAAATGGATTCGGGTGAAACCAAGTGAAGATGTAAAATGGGTGAAATCTTACTTGGAGGCGGAAGGGTTTTAGGTTGAAGCTTATTTTGGGGCTATAACTCTTGAGGACATTCAAATGTTCCCGCCTGCTATTCTTAGGAAATCCACTAAAGGTTTCAAAGTAGTTCAAGGCAAAAGAAGGTTCGACGTGGGTGTAGAAGAATCCGACGAAGAAGAACTGGTCTTTCATACGCTGATGAGGAGGAAGTCATAAGTTTTTGTTTTCTTTTTAGTAAGACAACACCCTAGAACAACATTTTGATATTATAGTTACTTTTGCTAAAACTAAGAATGTTTTTTGAATTTCACCAGTGTAAAACTCTCGATATAATCAGAATAGCTAAAACTATATGGCTAATAGAATAAGTGGGTAGTTGCAGGTGGTACTATGGTTTGAAGAGACACAATAAGAGTAGATTAATTTAAATGTTTGAACATATTCCTTGGATCATTAGAAATCTATGTTAGTATTTTTGCAAAAGCATTATTCCTTTTTCTTTTCTATACATACTCACAAATAAATATTTG